>JAPTYQ010023851.1:0-11759 GCA_029814465.1 Ostorhinchus cyanosoma
CACACACACACACACACACACACACACACACACACACACACACACACACACACACACACACACACACATACATACATACATACATATGCTTGCCAGGTTAGATATCTGCCCCAGCCACTCATGGATCTTGTTCTAGCAGGATAGAGGGACTTGAGCAAGGAGAAGATAAGAGTTTGGATGAAATTCTTCAGAGACTCAAGCAGCAGTTGAAGCATCTGAATTTTTTTTTTCTCGAAATTTCTGTATGAAATTGAACTTTCTGGGTTTTTCTGGTTCAACAGTTGCTCACCTCTGGCTCACCCTTACACTGTAGTAAATGTCTGTAAACCACAATGTTTCCTATATTATCAGTTATGAATGGTCCTTATTGAGCGGCTGTGGGAGTACCAAGGAGTTTTTTTTTTTTTTGGTGCATGGCTGATTTCTCCCAGGGCACTGATTGCCAAAGTTTGGGACAGAAACTGGAGGGTGCAGGGTTGATAAAGATGGATGATGAGGCTGGACGAGGAGAGTGAGGCAGCTCTCAAGAAGTAGCTCTGAGCCAAAGAGTTTGCCTCATTCTCTGTCTGACTCACTGCACATAATCAGACATTAAAACATGAGTAAAACGCTTACATTAGCCATCGCTTCGCTGTAGATGCAAGTGTTTGCACACTCACATAGACACACATTTACAACGACAGCAACAAAGGGACAAACACAGTCTTGGACCTAAACACAGAAGATGCAGAAAGAGCCAACGGGTTAATATGACTGTGTATGTGATGCCAACCGTGCGCTCGTTATAATAGTGCTGGGAGCCTCTAAGTGACAGATATCACAGACATACATACACATGGACACACACCGCGGATGATCAGTCATGCCCATTTATCAGGAAAAACATAAAAATGACCTCAGTATTAGCATAGTCTTGTTAATCAGTTGTTAGATGCTGCGTTTGCTCCTTTTGAACTCAAGATCTTGGGTCTATGAATTACGATCGAAATGTTGAAATGAAATGATGCAAAATTATGGAGAAATTTAACTTCAAACAAAAGAAAAGCAATTGTGGTATGAAGTTGGACAGTCCTTTGTCAAATGGAGAATGACTTTTATAAGCCGAGGGCAAAAATGACCCATGAGGTTCTCGATGCAACTTTACAGCCCAGTTTAGGAGCATCCTTTCACCCTGTTTACCATAAACTGCCAACCATTCACACTGAAAGCATCTATTGTCATCATAGGCCACTGTAGGTGAGCTGTGGGAACTGGTGACGATGAGGATTCTTTCCAGCACATTCCAAATCTAAGAAGTTTTTCAGTATTAAAAAAGAATCCAAATGCAATTAGGACACACTGGCATCACAAAGCTGGCAGAAAAAAAATCAAGTAAAAATCAAAACAAAACAAAAAAAGACCTCAAGGGCAGAATTTTTCACCGTTACAAGTTTCCAGCACCGGAACAAATGTTGGATTGTGATAGATTATGATTTACAACAAATCACAATTGGATAAATGAATAAACTACTGCCAGCAAACAATGTGATCATCTTTGTTCTAACCCTGGCGCTGTATAGATGTGTGGTTTTGTGTCTGTGCTTATGCCAGAATATGTGTGTACGAGTGGGAGAGACGTCCCTTTGCGGTTAAGTTGAGGAAAAGCCACAACTGCACATCTTGGTTTATCTCCCATGAGCCCTTTGTGTGTGAGAGGTGTAAGATATGTGTGTCATGTTCCTTCTCTCTGAACCACTCTGACGTCCCATAAGGTGTGCCTCTGTGCTGCTTCTGGCATCTTTTTAATATCAGCCCTTGTCTGCCCGGTAAACCTGATCCTGGTTTATTGTCTCAGCTGCTGCGGCCGGAATCGCTCTAGTAGGGACAGATATACACTGATAAACAGACAATAAAACAGAGACTAAATGTTCCAAACCACCGGTTAATTCTGGGTCATTAAAAATAATTGTGCAGTCTTGGCCATAATATTATTAAAATCACACTCATTAAGATGGTTGTCCAGACCCATTCTCCAACATAAAAAGTTGTCATTGTATTTTAATCTCAACACTTCTCACCCAGAAATGAGCTTCACATCCTCATTTCTACACTGATATATATCAGTACCGTAGTGTTTTAACCACTCATGGTGATTTTGAATTGTTGAGAGAATAGAATAAGACAGTAATAATGACTATGTCTATAAAATACGGCAACATTATTAACATTTTTATGGTTATGATTTGGCACTGACAACACTTGTGGCTGTGGCACCAACTGACGGGAGGAAGGAAAGATAAACATAGTGGAATGAGGAGAAGACTATTGGCCTCTTAGTGCACATCTAGTCTAAACAAGTCATTAAATGTTTAAGTCCCTTTCAATGTATCATCCACTACAACTGCTTTCTGTTCATTGAGGAAAAGTCAAATATGAATCCTTCAGTGGCAAAATATGATGAGGTTATATTTACACTGTCGCCCATAAAGTTGGAATGAAATACGTCCTCCTCTTCCCATGAAGTTATTTTGACAATGGGATTTATTCTTAATGGGTAAAGTGTAACTGGGACTCAGTATCTAATCATTCCACTTTGTCAAAGGTAAATGAATACTGACGTGAATAAATAGGAATAAAAAGTTGAATATGACTGAAAACAGAATTATTCCAACTTTCTGTATTTGTAGTTTGCAGAGTCATACAAAGGCAAAATGTTATTCTGCTGACTGGGAGGAATGTGCTTAAAAAGAAGTGATGAGGCAAACAGGTCTGACTGTGCATCATTTCCACATTACACTCAGTGAGTAAGTTGTAACCCGGACTGGTAAAGCTATTACACAAGAGCTTAAGTCGTAATAAACTGGAATTAAGTCGAAAAAGCCTCTGAGTACTTGTAATGTCTCCTTCATTTGACAGATTCAGTCTCGTCGCTCTCTTCACTCTTCCTTCTGCATTCCTTTCATCTGCGGACTTGTTTCCTTTTTCCTCCGCATGACTTCATGTGCGTGGTGGCGAATCATCGATTTTATTTTAATGCTTACTGCTATTAGGTAATTGTCTGCAGTAGTCATTTACATGAGAAGTAAACCTGACCACTTAAGTATGCAAGGAATCCACTGCATCATCACATCACACATCACTTGTTGCTTGAATGTCCTGATAGCGCTGAAACGGCCTGATTCCTATCACCTGGGAAGGGGTAACTGTCTCCGTCCATGTGTGTGTGGGAGAGAAACATGTTGTGTCCTCATACCATAATAGGCTTCTTCGAATAAATGTCCCATAATTCTAGTCTCGAGTAGTGGAGTAGATACAGCCGGCTCTGGCTTCAAAAGGAAGAGGCAGACAGGGGAGATAGTTGCAGTAACTCTCACTTTCACATACGCTGGACTCTTACTCACCCCTTATGTCAGACAGCGAGGTTTCCGGAAGGAATCCCAAGCATCCCGGGAACTATCTTCCTGATTCCTAACGGCTTAGTATTATGCTCATCCTGTCTAGATCTTTAGCCAAACAGCACAGACACACACACACTCGCACAAAAAAAAAATCCTACAAGCCCCAGATCTCCACTTGGCTGAGCTGAATTTATGTCATGACTGAGCAGCAGGGAATGCTGCCGTAATCCTGGCCATGCCAAACAACGAGTGATGAATTCCGCTGTTGATGCTGAGTTGGCACAGAGACATGGGAATTCCACAGAGGCAACAGAATATTCATGATTTGTTCAAGAAGGATGACAAGATGAGAGAAAAAGACAGAAGCGAAAAGGGAGACGGGGATGGAGGGGAGAGATAAATATCCTGCTGAAAGATAATGTCTTACTTAACTTAAATACGCGCTTTGGAGATAAGAGTTTGCTTTTCACCACAGCTCCACTTACCGTCACTCTGGTCTCAGACGCTCTCATGTTTAACTCGCAGACTCTCAGGTTAACATTGGAGGACTTCACTGTGTTTAATCCATGTAGAGTCAGCTGGTAATGAGACAAGAAACGGCACAGCTTCTATTAGGGTGACAGGTTTATTTCTTTACCAAAACTATGCAGACGCTCAAATATGCTGCTTTAAAATCCTCTGCTCTTCTTCTGGAAGGCCTTTGACTGTCTTTTTTAACCTTGCTTCAGGAATTTGGGTGAAGGACGCTCTTCCATTACAATTTATTACATTATAATTTATTCTGTGCTGGATGGGTTTATGGTCCAGTTTTGTGGAGGCCTTAAACATAAGACTCCGAAACTATTTCTAGACCATGTCATATTGATTCTAGAGCTGCATGATATGAAGACATTTGAAGATGTTGTTAGATATTACATAATTACACTTTTTTCACCACGAGTCTTGGTCAAGTGTATTTTCATTGCTCTTTTGTCCTTTTTCAGCCATCCTGATAGATAATGTTCTACACACATAAGGACTTTCTAAATCTGAAGGGATGCTTTATCTGTTACAGACCTCACACATGAAGAGAAAAAAATCAGGCACTTAACAGTTTGATTGTTCTGTGTGTGTGTGTGTATGTGTGTGTGTGTGTGTTCCGATCATCTCAACACTGCACACCACATACATGACGATTCTGTCCCAGCACCGAGCTGGAATCTAGTCCTCCAAGCCAAAAATCTCGCAGGAACAACAGAGATCTAACAAAAACGAAGAAGAAGAAACATAGCAACAACACAACATGGAAGAATAATAGCCTGTTTTTGTAAACAGCTTTATGATACCAAGGATCACTGCAAGAAGGAGGACAGAAATGAAAAAAGAGAAGGAATGAGGAAGTCTACAGGAAGGGGATGCCTTGAATGAAATTTACAAAAGGGTTCCGAGTTAAAGTGAAATCCCTACACTTTTGTATCTATTCTGTATCTTAACTTTTCCAGTGGTTGCAGGGAAAGTACTTCCTTCACCCATTGTAGGAAAGATGGTGCTTTGTCTGATTTCCAGTTGAAGAGGATCAGTCTACGGGCATTTAGAGATGCAAATGCTACAGGGTTTGCTTGCGATTTATTCATTGTACAGATGGAGGGTGGTATGCCAACTATAGCTTTTGGATGATTTTTGACAGGAAAAATCTCAAACTAAAAAAAAGAAACACGTCAGGTCGGCCATGCTTGTTTTTATTTACGCCTGCTTCCTTGTTCTTCAGTCAGCTCACTTCTTTATTGGATACATTCTGTTCCATGTCACAATTCATGGAGTCATGACTCAGGAGTCATCAGTTTTCCTCACACACATGAAGATTTTTGGTCATAAATATTGAACAAGTTTAATTTTTTCCGATTGTTGGTCATTTCAGAATCGGTTATCGGGACTAATTTACTCTTAACATACCTCAGACCACAGGATATTCTTATAGGAACATCTTATAAGACCTAAGATAATCTGCCCTTTGTCATCCTTGGTTGGAAAGGGGGAAAATCGGGACAAAAACCAGCTCAATTATCTCTATGTGTGTCCGCCGCTTAACTGACAACAGTTGATCTGAGTGTAGCTGATACTGAGCTGGACCTTCATCTGACTGATCAAACCTTGTGAATGCCTGGTCCATGCACGGCTCCAAATGTTTACATGTAAAGTGTAAATGTGTGGCACATGTAGATAAATTGTTCATCTTTATCGTGTTTCTGTCAGTTCTTTGTGTTGTGTTTCTAAATCAGCCTTTTTTGGTCTGGAGGTGGACTGTTGTGTACCCTATTTTCCAAAACCAGCAGGACTTGTCTGTCTCACAGGAAGGATTCTGTTGGAATAAGCCTGTGATTGAGAGACTTTTTCAACCTGCTCTGTGTACCTTATGTGCGAGCAACAATGTACTGAAAATAGCAAGTTTTATGAGGATTTGGATCATTTCATTAAAACTGGTTCTGTGTTTTGTCTTTTTCTTTTGCAAGGATTTAACCATTGAATAATTTAATTTCAGGATGGAAACTTCCTCTGACACATGAAAGACACTATGAACAAGATGGTTGTGATTGTTTTAAAGAAATGCAAAGAAAAAAAGGGAAAAAAATGTTAGTTTTTGCTTGTCTATTTGCTTGAGTGATAGTGGATTCACAAAGACCTTTCTCTGGCATCATAACAGTCAGGTTATTTCTATGATATTTATTTAATTTTCAGCCTTTTGATTTGGACCCAGAGGAGAGAGCTGCAGAAGGAAAGTATGTATTTTCAGATTCTGATGTTTTTTCCTCTGACTTTGGTTCCTGCAGTTTTAAGGTTACATGTATTTGAAAGTAATTTTCTACATAGGGTTGTACTTTTAACAACATAGTCTGTTTGCACTTTGCTTGTCGACATACCGGTGACAAGTGGAAAAAACGTGAGGATGAAGTAGGGAATGCCAATCCATCACTAACAGTTCTGCAGAAGTTGAGACGTTTCTCACCGTGACTAACTTTTTGCCAGCGCTCTTGAGCACGTCCACTATTAAACAGTGCTCATCTGAACCAGGATCAGAAAAAGCAAAACAGATATTTTTGGTAAAAAGTTTCAACTACCTATTAGATTTGAGACACCTGAAGAATATTTGCCAAAAGACCTTAAATACATTCTTCTTAAAACCCTTAAATACACCAGTTTATCCAGGAATTTGTCACTCATTTATATGTGTACGCTGTACATGTCCATGTGTTCATTCCTGCAGCAGCACAGGTTGAGCGCATCGAGTGTGAACCATCTGAATATAATCTGAAATATTTCACACTCATCGCCAATTCCCACTTGGTCGTTCACTCAAATTGGAGATCTCGCACTCCATAGTGGACGACGGGTGAGTGAGTGCTTTGGAGTGTGTGTGAGTGTGCAGCCGGTGGAGTGCTGTGTCCATGAAAGACTCTTCGTCCTCCCACTCGACAGGGATGAGAAGAGTGGGCTGCTGTGGAATTGAGAACCCTCATCCCCTTCACTACAGTGGGAGAGAGCCACAGGGTCCGTGCTAAGTGCTACCGGGCACTATTACTGTGAAAAGAACCCCTCTCTAGGGTGTCCTTTCAAGTGTCTGCTGAACGGGACACTTACTGAGAGCCATGGCCAACTAATGTGTGTGTGTTTGTCTGGCTGCATGTGTGGGCCAATGCTTGTATAATGTGTTGCTGGGAAGGTTTGTCCTGAAACCAGATCAGGTATGTATGACAGCCACCGCGTGAGTGTGCATTTATAGAGCAGCGCATGTGTGTGCCAGGTTACAGTATTAATAGATGGCAGTGTGTTTGTACAGGCCACTAATAGCCACACGGCTGATATTAGTGGATCAGTTTCCATCACACTCTGTGGCGTAGAAGCGCCTGATTCAGCAGGTGTCCCCCCGAATGTCCTCGTGTTCTCTGACTCTTTGGAAAGAGTCAGAGTGTCCCGAGGAGGGGTTTGCCTTGTGATGTGTGAAACACACACCTAACGTCTCAATACAAGGGGATGAAATTTTTCAGCCAAAAGGGTGGTGTTGACAGCTTAGAGAGGCTTGCAAATGCCTCTAAATAAATGTATTCAGTGGTATTTTATGGAATTATTCACTGTAACGTTATATATAATAATTATATGGGCAAACAAAAATATAATAATTAACATTCAGGTGTAAGATGGATACACAAAGGAGATTTTTTTTTTTCAGTTCCATTTGCCACCTCTATCATTATCATTTATGTGAATCTCTAAGGTCTTGTTATGGCAAAATGTTGGTAATCTGCCTTGGGATGGAACAAGAGCCATCATCTTTGCTTGTTACCGGTGCCTTCAGGATGGCAGCGATTAATTTGGGCCAGCGTGTTTTTGGAGTAGAAGCTAATGGAGGAGGGAAAGGACATCATAGACAAAGCTAATTAAGTGTTACTCTAGCAATTCACACAGTGTTTCTCAATTGGTAAAACCTGGCACAGTGAGGGACTTGAATCATAAGTAAGTACTTGTGGTGTTTAAGGATAATTTGGATTAGAAAAACTGTTGACCTACTGATTTTTGGGTGAACTGAACTGACAACCCTCAGTCTTATTTCAGGTTTTCTAAAAACATAAAGTTCCCATACAGAAATGTACCATCTGTAAAAATTTGGCTCAATACTGATACTTAAAAATACATTTTGGTGCTGATTAAAAATGTCTCTTTACTTTGTTGTTATTTACTCCACATTTTTCTTTTAAAGAATTAAAGAAACCTATATCATTAAAATGTAATGTGATGTTGTTTTTTCTAGTTGAAATAATCCTAAGCCCTCACTTGTTTGTGTGGCGTAGTGTCCTCATCAACATTTTTTCCACTTAGTCTGAACTGTAAATCCACAAACTGCAGCTAATATAATAACATAATAGATGTATATCTTCACAAGCCTCATAAACAAACTCATCAGTGCAGAGGAAACACTGTGATTTCAGCATCAAATTTTTTTTTAGTACTTTGTCACTTTCCTTGACTCCCTACACCCTCTAGTGGTCACATGCATTCACAGTAACACATCGTCCCATGGTTGTGAATAAAAAAGTGCATATCTTTGTTAAATTATACACATCTTTGGCATAACTTCAGAGCTCTTTTTTTTTTTTTTTAAATAAAATCCTCTAATGATGATTTGGGGTACTTATGTAATAGTTCAGTGTAAAACTACATATAAGCTCCTTCAGGTTACAAGTTTGAGATGAGGTTTATTCAGTGGGTTGCAATCATCTTCACCACTACATGAGACTAAATATCACATTTAACCATCAAAAAATGAGTTCTGAATACTGCATGCTTTTTATCCCCATAGTGACTCATTTTCCAACATGTCAGTGTATATTCAGGTCAAAGTCCCCAAATTCATCAAACTCTTGCTTATTCTAAACTCTGACCTCACTAACACCACTGGCAATTTCAGCTACTTGATAAAAATGTCAGCTTCATATAATGTATGGACATTTTAACAAATGTTAGCTGGCCTAATTAGCAGGCTAGCTGACAGACCATAGAAAGCAATATCAGTTAAAGCTAACATTAGCTAGTGTAGCTAAGTTATTGTAGAAAAATACGCCATATGGTAAACATCATTTTAGAACCTTCTGATGGGCTTGTTAGTGTAACATCTAAAACACAACTAGAACTGACCATCCTGGGAAAAAAGTTTGGTACAATGAACAGAAACTCTCCACATGACCAGACACAGATGACCCCCACTCACCTGTCATTCACAGTGGCCACTTAAATATGGATAAGTTTAACTCACAGGGTTAGAGCCACAAAGAATGGATTGCAGTCACCAAATGCACAGGGAAGTGTGTAGCGTTTTTGCATGCAATGTGATCTGTTTTTTGCACCTGCTCACAAAGTTTCTTCTGCTAATGATATGCTGTTGCAAACACACCCATAAATGTTTGCACCGGCGTGGAATTTGCATTTGTCCTATGTCTGAGTTTTTAGTGTTTCAGGTGTTTCAGCCACAGATTAGACCTTGATGAAAACAGCAGCCTTACACAGCTGTGGAGTGTGCATTTACACACAACACAGCAACAAATCAGTCAGGATCTGTGTTCATGTTCTCGCTGTCACTGCGTGGGTTCTCTCTGGGTACTCCAGCTTCCTCCCACCATGCAAAGACATGCACCTTAATATGTTATTTGGTCAATCAAAACTGCTTATAGATGTGACTGTCAGATAGAACAGGTGTTCGTCTGTATATATCAGCCCTGTGTTGAACTGGAGAAACATCTAGGGTGTGCATCGCCTTCGCCCAAATGTGGCTGGGAAAGGCTCCAGCATCCCTGCGACCCTCCCAATAACTAACTGGTTCAGAAAAGGAATAAATCAGTGAATGATACATGGGTACACAGACACAGTGAGTTATGGTGTGTTTCCACTGTGTGGTACCAGCTTGACTTGTTTTTGTGTTTCCATTACGTAAAAGAACCTGGAATCTGGTACCCGTTACTAGTTTTTTAGTACTAGTTCAGCCAAGGTTCTAAAATAAGTGGAGAGATACTAAAATGTGACGTGTAAACACTCCAGACCACTGATTGGTCAGACAGTTGTCTCTACATCATTGTGTCATTAATGTGTAACACAGCATTTAAAAAAAAACAGATTCAGAAGTTTACAGTAAATATATCAGGAGGTTAATCCATGATGACAGCCCGCAAAACGACACTGTGGTTGGTCGAGGAGGTTCAGACATTTCTGTCCTTTGTGGCCGATCAAAAGATTCAGCGTGAGCTTGACGAGGCAACGCGCAACGAGCGAGTTCATCAACAACTGTCTGAGCAGATGTCATGGGAGTTAGGCGCAGCATTGCTATGACGTCGGGGTACTCTTAAGTCGGTAGTATCCTGTAACGGAAACGGTCTCCAGGAATAGTATCTGGTACCTGAGTCAAGTCAAGTCAAGCCAGTTCCACGTAGTAGAAACAAAGCATTAGAGGTGACTTTACTCACAGTTAACACCAGCTTTCAGGAGCCAAACTGCAAATAGCAATTTGTGCTCATCTTCTGGGCTTTTTTTGCAACAAGGCTTTCATGCAAAGAAAGGGGCTGATTTTTCATCGAATGTAGGAATACTCTCTCATTTATATCTATGCAAATGATCCAGGCCCAATGTTGGTGCAGTCTGTTTGGCAGCACAGTTTGTAAATTCCACACTGAGCTTTGCAAATTACACATTGTGCATTTGACTGACTTGCACCTGATTTGCAGCCACAAAAGCTTCATGATCCTCATGTAGATTTGGTTCCTAATGTGATTTAATGTAGTGAATCATTTCAAAGTTAACTCCTTTAGAATTTGTCCAATAGGAGGCTGCAGTCATGATTACTCCTGTTGAGAAGGGGGTCATTCTAACAGAAGGGTCCCAGTGGGTATCTGATGAATATTCAACATCAATATGACAATTTGATATTAGGTTTGATGTCATATTGATGTGGAATTGACATCAGAGGCCCACTGGGGTCTCAGGACATTGACTTTTGAGTCAACCTCCAATGGACATTCAAGATATAGGAGTTTTTTAGAAGTTTAGTGAAGGCTTCTTGTTTCAGTCCTCAGAAGTTGCCACTTGGACCTACAGTATCATGTGACAAAACCACACATTGAATTTGATTTCATCTTGACTTCAACAGTTTGTAATGCCAGATCTATAAATTGTCACTGTATTATGCTCAGATGACAGTGATGACACGTTGATCGTCTCTGAAACAGGATACTAGTTCTTACCCCGCACTCCGTCCGGACATTGATCTAGGATGTTAAAGTCACTGGAGTTCTGTGAGAGGAGTGTTGAGGATGGTCAGTAACTGTAAGAACACCAAGGATCCAGAGTTATGATGGCTTTGACAAGTTTAATCTGAGTCTTGTAATTTGAGGGGATCATGTTTCTTTGCGCAGTAGTAAAATGGCAGGTGGAGTGATCATGTTTGAGGCATATACGTGTGTATCCGCATATGCACATGGGTGTTACACAAGCCTATAATTACACTGTCAGGAGGAGGCTGAGTGCATACAGTATGGAAGTACACACTGACACACACACACTTTACTTAAACAGCATCATGAGTTGGCAGTGGGCTCCTTTTCCACCTCGGGTCAGGCTTAGTTCATGCACAAAGAGTGAGGGTGTGTGTATATATGAGTGTGTGTGCGTACGTGTGTGGTAACCCTGCTCCAGTTTTATTTTTAAAGTGAGCTCAGACAAAGGCCTCCAGTCAGACCGCTCTGAGAACAGGACCTTGGGAACATGACCAGTGACTGTTGCGTCACATTGTGTGTGTGTGTGTGTGTGTGTATGTATGTGTGTGTGTGTGTGTGTGTGTGTGTGTGTGTGTGTGTGTGTGTGTGT
>JAPTYQ010023864.1:0-11756 GCA_029814465.1 Ostorhinchus cyanosoma
CTATCTATCTATCTATCTATCTATCTATCTATCTATCTATCTATCTATCTATCTATCTATCTATCTATCTTAAAATGCATAATTCCATATCACTCCTTTAAAGCTGGATCAAAAACGTATTTATCTCTACTTAACCTCAGATGACTTCAGTATTCTAAAAGAACCGGGATGATTATAAAGGCTGTAACCCATAAAAGCTGCCTTAGCAAAAAATGGAAGTATATCTGGTGTGTGCGGGTCAGAATTTCAGACGTTGAAGTTTAAGTTGGCGATTCCATGCGAAGACTTTAATAAGTGCATGTTTTGTTTTCTTATGTGTCATCCTGAACCACATATTAGCCCCAGCTCCCTCCTTACTTTCCACTCCTGCAGCTGAGCGGAGCTTGCGGTGGCAGGCAACGGGAGCAGATGTGTTGGACGTGTGTCATGTAGGAGAAGAGTATGGATCAGACCTCTTTATTTTCCGTGTTAACATCTGAACTGAATTCTGAATCTCCTGTTTTGACATTGTCTCTCAAACTGATATTACATGTTCTATTTTAGGAAGTTTCACAGACATTACATCCTCTATAACACAAAACCAAAGCTGTTTTTTTGTTTTTTTTTTCCTTTACCTGCATGTCTGAACGCACGCAGACACACACTTCATCCTCATCAGTAAAATTAGACTTCAGGCTTGACCCCTGCCTCAGCTGTTGCAGACTGCAGACATTCCTAGACTACCTAAAACGACACCGGCCCACGCCATGTGCTGCCATCCGAGGCCTTTGTGTCTCAGCATTTAGAGGAAGCGTTTCAGCCCGACCTGCCAAGCAGCCGTGTGCCTCAGCTTGTCCTGACACACGCAATATCATTTTACTGTCCTGGAATGAATTCAACATGTATTTTCTTCAGACTTGGCGTACAATAATAGAAGCTAGATTAAAAAAAAAAAAAATGCTCGGGCATGATTGTGTGTTGTCCTTATGACATTTTATACTTAGCCAATATGAACAAATGTGTGCGGTTGGAGACAAGTTGGATAGATAGAGTGACAGATGAATTAAAGGATGCCTGTAATAAAGTCTGTGTAGTTGTTACCCTTCCCAACCAAATATAAAGGAATAAAAATGGCTAAGTTTATGAAAATAGTTTCACAATCCTGAGCAAATACATTTTAATGGGAATTAACTTGTGCTGTTGCTATGGTATAAAATCCCTTTTACACATTTGCCCTTATCTATTTTATTTAATATTTTTACTATTTTCTTGTTATATTTTATGTTATGTTACCATCTTATCTTAACTATTGCATCATCTGCATCTCAATCATAACAAGCTTCCTAATAAGATTCACATTAGTCTAAATCAAAGAGTAACCAGTTCTTTTAGAAATGTGTGGGTGGAGATATATATATGTGTATATACAAGTCAAATTATCTGTGTAGAAACACCAGAGACATCAGCTAAAGTTGAGTAGCTGTGGACAGAGGCAGCTCCAGTGTCAAAATCTTCAATTTAATACTCCATACTGTAATCTTTTCATAACTTTAGCCTCTAGTTTCTAATAAGTAAGATCTCTGAATTTACTTTTTGTTTTGCCTCAGACTGTAGAGGTTCTTCCTTCTGCATCTGGATGCGAAACAAACACATGAAAGGGACTGTTTCTTTGGTCTGCTTCTCTGTTAAGAGTTTGTTTTACATGATGGACACGCCACATTGTTCTGGTTTCCTTGACAAGCCAAGGGTAGATCTCCTACCTCTGACAGCGGAGAGCCAGGGTCAACTAGGGTTAACCCCGTCTAACCCTCTGGGCCACCTGGAGACCCCCACTCCACAGCTCACCAGGATTATCCCACAGCCTCCTACACATGAGTTGCACCAATATTGCGGGTCAAAGAGGTCATTTCTGTCTCTGTGTCACTTTCTTACACACTCCCTCTCCCCTCTCTGTGCTTTGCTCTGTCTTTGATGCCTATGTCGGCGAATGCTGATCCTGTAAATGCTTTAGGATAAAAGGGCTGGCTTGGCATAGGCCTGGGTGACCTCTATAGTCTCGGCTATGGGAGCTGGCTGCACCCTTTTTTGTTTGGGTCGATGCTAGAGGGAAGCCGCCGCCCCTGAGGTCAGCTGGCGGGGGTGGGTTGAGTGACTACTGGACCACCTCCTGTCACCAAGAAGTGATTTATGGAGAAAAGACACAATCCAAGCTCCTGTAAGCTACATGGAATACAAAAGCCATAACATCATATCAACCCGCTGCCTTGTGCTTTTATAGGCCAGAGTTAGAAATAAAATACTTTAAACAGACGGGTTGACTTTCTTCCAAAACGTTACCTTTTTGACATTCTGTAGATACCTGCTTCCCTCAGGGAGATTCTGTTAGGTAAGGGTAATGTTTGGCAAAGGTTAAACTTTCAGCTCTCTTTTTGTAATTGGCCTGTTGAAGAAGGAGGTTAAGTGGAATTCAGTCTCGTGTATTTCTTCCTGTGGAAAGTTCCTGAATAGGAGAAATGATTTTTCATTCCCAGCCTGGGACATTTCACATATGTCAGGTTTTTTATGGCTTAATTTTGCATTAATCTGCTGCCCCATATTTTAGTGCTAAACCACTTTTCGTGCCCCCCTATTCTAAATTGAGAAAGATGGTTTTAGAGGGAAAGAAAAAGACATGGAGGAATGTTCCCCTGCTAAGACGTCATGTGGTGTATGACTGCGTGCGCCGCCAAACCGGGCTTTCCAGGCTCTCTGAGAGGGACAAGCGCTTCCTGGAGATCTCAATTTACCTTTGAATAATAGAAAATGACAATATTTCACAGATCAATACGTCTGCATGAAACTAAAAGCCAAAGAGAGCAGAAAAGTTTGTGAAAATTTTTATCATAGTACTTTAAATGCACTGGATTTACTTTGCATTTTGTGGTTGATGATGTGGTTTGTTTACGCGTCACCTGAGCATCTTGTGTTTGTTTCTTTTCCTTTTACGTCCAGTAAAACGTACATTCTCGGCCTGTTTCTTGACTCTGGCTTCCTGTTTCTCTGGTAACTGTAAACCTTAAAGGCATATCACAGAGTACAGTGCTATGGATCTGAGGAGATGTCTTGAGCCAGCTCTTTTTGGTCTGTTCCCCATCAGGCAGGCTGCCTCAGCAGGGCCTCAGCCTGCCCGTGAGTGGAAATCTTTGGCCCGTGTTATCTTTGGAAAGTGTCGAGTCCACAGAAACCCAGGAGCATGGAGTCCAGTGTCAGCTCGACATCCCTGGCTCACTATTACTAAGGAAAGATGGAGACATTGTGCTGCACTAGAATGAACATGAGTTAACAGCAGCACTGGAAAAGTGAGTTTTCCTCAAAGAATTAATATATCTGACCTGATCAGTTTCTACTTTACTTTATATTTTGGGAGTAACAATAAAAAATAATCATGCATTGCACTTTTTTTTTTTTTTAAGTAAACCTTTATTTAACCAGATAGAGTCCCAATGAGATCAAGATCTCTTTTATAAGGGTGACCTGATAGAGGTTTTAAAAGACAGGTAAGAACAACACATTAAAGCAAACAATCATTCAGTAATAACAGAAAAGTTTGACAGTTTTAAAGTGCAATTGTGACATGATAAACAGTCTGTGTCACTGAGACCAGATGGTCGTCTGAGATGGTCCATGACTGGGCATCGCTTGTATTTGACACACTAAAGGGTTTTTGTCAAGATTTTGAGGGAATGTGGGACAAAGAGCTCCATATGGGAAGTCGGCGGTAGTGTAACCCAAGTCCTGTAGAACGACGGGCCTCATCCACTTAATGCAGGAATTCATCTCATTCTGTCTGTCTATATTGCTGTGATTTTTTTTTTTCTTTCTTCATAATGACCCCTAAAGCCAGCAGGAGATTGGATGGCCTCTTATACATTCTGCATGTCGTGGCGGGGCATGACAAATTAGCACCCTGCAGAAATGCTGAATTTCTATGGATGTTTGTCTCATCAAAACAGCATGGCCATTTCCTGACTTGGCAAACAGAGAGTTCTCATATAATGGAACATTCATAAGGCTTTCAGGCAGAGACAGTTTCTCATCCCATCAACTGTTTCCTTTTGATGCAGAAGTTTATTTCATTGTTATTTTACAATTTCATACTTTTTCAGCACATAAAGAGACCCATTTAGTAGAAGATGAGTTAAACATGCTTTTTAAACACATTCTGCTATGGGTATTTGCATAAATTAATGGAAGATTTTAGCAATATTTGGACTCAATATTGATCACTTCATTACTTTAGAAATCCATCTTGTATATTTTATCCCACAGAACAGGTATCACCAGCTTTTACGCCTAAATTTAATCCCCTCTGAGCATTTTTGAGTAAATAAATTGCAGTGGAAGAGTTTGGTTGCCAGGTGTAAACATATTTGTCGGTCTTCCTCCATACATTGTTAGCACCGTACCACCGGTGTAGACGGACCCTCCACTGTCATTCAGGAATAGGGGTATCTGGGCTGGTTCTTGAACACTGTCAGATGCTGCAACAGTGCCTTTGATCTATTGGTGGAAGATGTGCACATTTTGTAGTATTATAATGACTAAATTCCTCTAAAATAAAGCTGCATGTTAAAAGAAGTTTTAGCCTGGAGGTTGTTCTTTCACAGTTGGGGAACATTCAAATCAATAATGCACAGATATTGAAAGGAAAGAATGATAACCTGCTACCTACAACAGCTTTTCTTTGACCTGAAATATGAAGGACATCATCAGTTAATGGGTCATTCTACAGGTTGAAGAGAAGGTATGGAGAAAAACATGAAGAATGGACCAAAAATGGAGAATTCTGAGAAACAGTCGGGAAAAAAAGATAGAACACTGATCTGCTAAAAAAAAAAAAAAAAACTAGAGGCTGATGGGGATCTCCTGAATGTCAGAAATTGCTAAAGTGGCACAAAAAAGAGTAACCTGTATGCAGAACTAGTTGCAGAGTTGGCCAAGGCTGGTTTTATACAAGAACTAGTTATAAATTAAAACAACAGAGGGATTATTAGACCCAAAAAAAGAGTTATCAAATTATTTAAATGCACAAGACAATATAATAGCATTATGATTAGCCTAGATGTGGATTTCTCTTCATTGTTGATGCATCCTTGATCACAATCACTCAGCTCAAACCCGTTCCTTATATTTATTTAACTGTCATTTAACCAGAGGGTCCCATGAAAATAAAAGCTCTTTGTCCAGGGAGAGCTGGAAAAGAATTCAAGAATTCATAAAACTAGATGTAACTAAATGTATGAAACATAACTAGTGAAAAATTCTGCCTGGATTTCTATATGAGACCAAGTTTTGAAAAACCCTGAACTAAACTGGTTCAAGAAACAAAGATACTACAGTGAACAAATATTAAATACACGTCTTTTCCCTGAAAAATTAAAAATAAATGAATATATTGTCAAAAATTATTACAAATGCACAAACATCCCATTGGGTTCAGTACATTGTTCATTTTCCCCAAAGGAAAAAAAAAATTGTATGTTTATTTAAAAAACGGCACCATTGTTCTGTATCATACAGCAAACCTTCCTGTTAAATGAAATGTCAGATGCAGGCTATTACACGTCACATTATTCGTATCACCGGACCAAGCACCGTGTGTCACTTGACCTGCTTTGATGACTAAAATACCACATCAGCTGTGGTGATAACAGTAGATATTCAAAACAAGATAAAGGGTGGGAATGAAAGACTGACCTGAATATTAACTGAGCAGCTTTGTCATTGTCCTTTTACGGAGCAGCTGAGCATCAGCAGGGGAAGTGTTGTTTTGAGACTTCACCCACATATGTCTCATGAAACCCAGTGTATTTTTGGTCATGGTCTTACATGTGCTTCTGTTTATATTTAGTGTAACCCTCCACTGTTAACTGTGCAGCTGGTGACTCATCAGGAGCATTTGCAACAGTGCTAATTTATTTTTTGATCTAACCCACATATTTAATAGGTGTAGACAGGTCTCACTTTTCTCTCGCTTACGTTCAACATTAACCAGCTGCTCCAACACTCGCCAGCTGATTAGTTTAGAAACATGGTCTATGTTTAGCAAGTAAATCATCCATCAATAGTTCATGGAAAGGTGTGCAATTTGTTTAAAATAACAGAACTTCATAAGAATGAAATAAAATTATGCAGTAATCTGACTTCATGGATATTTGTCTCTTTTTTTGTTACACTGTAAGAAATTAGCAAATTTCAATTACAAATATTTGTATACCACCCACACAAAACTAAATCTGATCATGATGGATGGAAATGGAAATGGTTCACATACTTTGTTTGTGTTTTCCTCCAACACAATAACCAACTCATTTATCAACATGAGGTTGTGATGACAGTATTAATGTTTTTTTTTTATGCACAGGCAATGATCTGTTAAGTTTGGGAAAGCTTGGTTTAATTCAGTAAAAGTCTGCAAGCCTGATGTAAAAGCAACTCACAGTGTACGTATTGATATTACTGAAAAATTGAAGACGAACAAAGCCAGCGCTGGCTCTCAGTGTAGCTGACGTTTCTGTCAATGTTGTGGAAGAAATACAGTTTTAATAGATTTTTTCTGTCAGCATGATCTCAAGTAAATAATCTCCAACAACACCTATATGTTGTACATGTACAATCTTAAAACACCATAAGTAACAAATAACAGCACTTTATTACTCTATCCTATAAAATACTAATTCTAAATGAAATAAGGCAACAGTGATTGCAATGACAAAGTAATATATTACAGCAAAGCATCATTTTGAAGCATTTAGAGATGTTTAGGTCACACTGTTATTGATGTTGCTACACTACATTCACACTGCAACTCTTAAAGCTCAATTCTGATTTTTTTTCTTTTTGAAATCTGATTATTTTGTGTGCTTGTTCACATTATAATTGAAACGCAACTGCCATCAGACTCATATGTGAACAGTATACGGTCCTGAAGTGACACGCATGCCCAGAAGACGTGATGTCACAAGTAGTATACCGAAGTAAATATGGATTTTGCTGGTTCTACCTCCTCACGCGCAGAATTGTGACATCTATTGCATTTCAATGATGTAAAAATTGGATGGGATGTGACATGACCCTTTAGACTGAAGTTACATTGCAAAACATTAGATATGTATCCGATTTAGGGCCGTGTGTGAAAGGCTACATTCAGACTGCAGGCAAATGTGTGACCTTTATCCAGCCTGTTAAAGACGGTTTGAACAGTATTAATCAGATTTTTTAAATCCACCCAGGCCACTTTCATATGTGGTCCTAAATCTGATATATACCCGATATTTTACAATGCGACTACAGTCTGAATGGCCAGGTCGCGTGTATCTGACCTTTATGTCATTGAAATGCGACAAACATCACAATTCTGCATCCCAGGAGGAGGAGTGGCAGGAAAAAACGTATTTACTTCCATAAACACAGTGCGTGCCTGCTGTCATGTATTACGTCAGGACCTCTTTTGCACATATGGGTCAGGGTCGCATTCAGTTCACACTCAAAGCTGGTAGAAGTCGCATTTAATGTGTAATATGAACGAGCACACAATTTCACCAAAAATCCAAACTGTGCATTAACACCTGCTGTCTGAAGTGGCCTAGATCTGATTTGAAAAAATTGGATTTGTGCTGTTCATACTGTCACAAAATATCTGATGTGAGTCACATATGAGTCAAAAAGTCAGATTTGGGCCACTTTCACCTGCAGTTATTAACTCACAATGAACCCTTTTGACACATGTTAAAGCAGACTCATGTTTTTGGATTTGTGATTTAGTTTTATAGGAATGTCATTTCACTGAGACTGGGTTTCTTGGTTATTTATTCAGTATTATGTAACATAATGTCCATCTTTGCCTCTGTCAAGGTGTGGCTAAACGCTGCATCGACTACTGTTCGTGCTGTGAACCAGTGTGTTTTCTCTGTGCCTGGATGAGTTTGTGCTCTTCTGCGCTATGCTACAATATTTCACCACCCATTAACTTGTGGCATGAGGGAAAAATCAGGTTGATGTTTTTGCAGGATGTTAGAGGAATTTGGTTTATGCTCAGCAAAGCTCGATGAAATGACAGAGCAGGGAAAAGCGGTTAAGACCCGTCTTTACTTTTGAATAATATCTACATATGGCAACTTTATGGTAGTCGTCACTATGACCCTGATTTTAATGGCACTTATTTGTTCCTTTCAGTCTGTCAGTCCAGATGAAGAAACTACAGGATGTGAACAAAAACCCCCTCTGATATCGATTACCTCAACCGGAGCCACTTTAACAGTTTCAATTCTCTAAGGAATGGTGTAATACAAGTATCGAGCCACGTGTATGAGAAGAGTTGACCGTGAAGGTGTTGGAATTCACCCTGGTGTTCGTGAAACTGCACTTGAATTTGTTTAGCTGTGTTTATGGGGGCTTTGCCATCTTTGAAATCACTAAGGGAACAATGCATCAAAAGGCACACCTGGACCTGAGGGCTTCATATTTCTTGGCGGTTACAGTACTCCACAGCGCACACATCAGATCTAATATCTGGCATGAGTTGGTTACCCATACACCCCAGCTCCACCATGCTGGTCTGCATTTAAAGAAAGGGTGAAAACAACTTATCACACCATATTTTTCCAAGTTGTGAGGTGCCGTTCTTGTACTTTTTCTGCCAGAGTGTACGTCAGTGCGTGTTAACCTTGGATATAGGCCGTAGTGGTTTCCAAATGCAGAACAGCTGTAAATATCATCTTTAGGAAAGTAATTTTAGGCCACGCACTTCTGGTATCTAGCCAGTATCCTTCTAAATGTCCGTGTATATGTGTCCTGTTTGTGTCTTTTGCTGTTTCACACATGACATCATGACTTTAAAATAATTTGCGAGCTTTAGTGACTGATGTTAATTACATTTTCAGACACACCTATTCGGAGCTTGCCTTAAAAACTCACATACTCAAGTGATGACTGTCAAAGCTGTTGCTGACACACAATAATAATTGGCATTTTAAGATGTGGCCACCTTTTGTATCTAACTTTGTAGCTATTATTTAGTCACTTGAAAGGCAAAGTCCTTTTAATGTGGTGATTTCAGTTTAGTGAATCCCTGTTATCAGGATGACACCTTGACAACAAAGGAAACACACGGTAAAAGTGAACATGTCATCATCTATAAACCATCCGGTCCACCTCTGCTTTAGCTCGACATTAATCTCATCTGATGTTCACCTACAGTTGTGCGTTGATGTGAATTCCCCTTCAACAGCTAGAGTCTAGGGTGTCATGTGGATGCAAATAAATGAACAAAGCCCCCCCGCCCCTGCTTTTCACTGTAGCGACAAAACAATACAACAACACAAAAATATGGGTCAGTAGAATCAGATGATTATGTCCCATGGCGCCTAGTATTATAAGAGACCTTTATCTTGCTTTAGTCATATGAACTAATGCAGCTGTTTGGAAAAGTTGGTGGAGTCCAGAGGGGATGTGATGGGACACAAATCCAGACTCCACACCCAGCATTACTACTTATAATCAGCTTTCAAATGTTGAGTCCCCTAGGCATTTGACTTAAATTAGGTCAATATAAATGACTGACAATGTGTTTTTAAGAAGTAATAACATGAAATGCAAGTATATACCTGCCATCAAGCAATGAGAGTGGCAAACATGTCTGCAGTAAAAACTGCATGTTACAGAGATGGTTTTGGCATCTACTTCTATTCACACAAAGTGAACACATATGTCCATCTGCTTAGCTCCTTGGGAGTTTATTGCTGTTGTTTGAGGTTTTGAACATGTCAGTTAGATGTAATGAATATGATGTTAGAATTTTTTTTACTCATTTTACTGTTTGTTTGTTGTACTGTTGTGGTCACAAATGGCTGGGGTGGACATATTTGCTCTGTTTCCATGCGCTAGAGGGTACACGAGGCTGTCATTTTCTCTTGATCTCAGTTGGATATTCCTTTAAACATTGAAATCCTGTCAGGCAAGTATCTGTCTTTATTCTTTAACAATTATTTCCCATGTCATTGTCCAATTATTTTTAGTGTTTTTGGCACAGTTAAAGGGTTAGCTCAGATTATTTTAAATGGGGTTGTGCAAGGAATTCATTGATAGTTTTTACTATTTTGAGACAGTGATCGGAGTACTCATTTTTTTTTTATATCTGTGTTCTGTATGCAGTGATTGAAATAAGGTTCTGTAATCTGTATGTAGAAAACTACTGGTATGAGTGGGTGTAAAGTCTCTGAACAATGTCTCTTTTTCATAAATATTATGTCCAAGTGTCATTGGTGTAAGGACAATGAAACCCAGTATTTATGGGGTTTTGACATCAGTAGTATTTCCACACAGTTTTCAATAATCCTGCTGATTTTTTTCTTCCATTTTTGTCTCCCACTGTGTTTTGTAAATTCCTTCTGGTGACATTAATCCATGTACTTTTGCATTAGAGGGGCAGACTCCACTTTCTACTTAGTCTAGAACATGTTTGCTGGATTGTTCGTTCACTCAAAACTGAAGCAAGCTGATGAAGTGTTTAAGGTCCAGAGACATTTACCTGTACCAGCTCTCTCCTTGACAGTTTGAATAAACAACCCAAGACTCATTCTGACCTCACTGTCAAACACACTGATATGGATTCCCTCAACCTTCAGTGCAGTTTCCAGCATCTTCTATCGTCACTTTCATATTTACATCTTGAGTGTTTCGTTGTGTAATGAACCATCTTTGTTGTATTCCGTTGCTGCCAACACTTATTTTTTTGCTATTTCTTGCAAACAGAAGCCGTCATATTTATGTCAACGTAGGTGCAAATTGCCCAGTAAAATCAAAACATCTCGCCATAAATTCGCTTATTCCAGCTGAGGTGTGTTTTGGCTGGTGTGACAGAGTGGGCTGCAGTGGCTCTGTGAACCAGCTGCAGCTGTCATACACATCACACACATGCAGACTTCGCTTTTCTCCTCCTCATTCCCCACTGATGTGGCCCAGTCAGCCCATGGACAAATGGGCCCAGACATGGAAGACATTAAAACTGGCTAAAAACAACATGTTAAGTACAGACTCGCTCTCCCACAATGCAAACACAAAGTGTTCTCTCTACTGCAATTACACATTTTGACACAGACGGCAGCGGAGACAGCTCTGTAGGACTTTCCCTGAAACAAGTGTTTACATAAATATGAAGACATTTTGTGGCTTCAAGTAGCTGTGTTAACATTAAGCTGAAAGGCTAAAAACACAAGAGATAACAGGAGCGATTCAATGAGCGGTACGTTGGATGTAGTTTAAACACAGTACACGTACAATCATCATGTGGAAAGGGGTGTACATACAAGGCAGTCGCCCAAAACGAGTCTCAGATTCAATCCCAGCGGTCTTAGGAATGCTCCTGACCCTTCTCCAGTTTCAGATCACATTTTAAGTCTCTGACCTTTATAAATACAGCTATTCTTAAACACCTGAATTGTTTCTAAATCAAAAGAGACCACTCAGTTGACATGATGTAAGCGGCTGCAGAACATATTTTAGTTTATCAAATCATTACAATATATCTGATCAAAATGTCAAACTGCAGAAGTCCAGCTCTGACAGGTGCTGGATTCAACTTTCAGGGAAGTTTCTCCTGAGGAATGCTTTTGGCTGTCTCGATGTAAAAGTGAGTCGACACGTTTCAGTCAGATCTTTACGGTGCTGAGAATAAGACGTGGGGGGGCCGAGAGCTCAGTCACATGATTGGTAACAAATAACTGGCGTTTGGGCTTGAA
>JAPTYQ010023891.1:0-11754 GCA_029814465.1 Ostorhinchus cyanosoma
CTGGGGAGGCATATCCCTGGAAGGACGCACAGACCTCTACAGGTTCGATAATGGCACCCTGACTGCTATTAGGTATGAGATGAAATCCTTGGACCCATTGTCAGAACCTACGCTGTAAAATCCAGTAGTTGTCCTGACATAAATACATTAGTTAACTTTACAACATTATCAAAAATATGCACTTATTACTGGGATTCATGAAGTAACAGTTACTTGCATGGTGAAAAATGCAAAATACTTTGTGTTTAGAGTGGAGATTACTTTACTGGGAGTTAAGCCCACAAGCAATAATAAGTTGCCAACACAGTCTCACTCCTACTATGCATTCGAAGAGGACGAGGAAGTGAGCATGCGCACTGGCAACATTCAGTCTCCTGCTCAGCAATGCAGCAGAGGTCAGCACACCTGCCGAGACACTGAAACACTTAACAGTTTCAAAGCTTAGTTACTTTAAAAGTATGAGTTTTCCATTTTTCATGAATTGATGGAGAAGGCATTTTGGCTAGACTTTCAAATTTGCACTGTGGAAATGATGGTTTTCATTGAATGCAGTGTGAATGAGACATGAGGTTCATGATGCACTGGCACTGTCTTTCCTTGGAGAAATGTTGAAGGCTGGCAATAGGCTACAGCTTGCTTTAGTATGGGTGAAGACAAATATGCCACGCATGTGAAAGCAACAGTTGAGGTATGTGCATTAAATGTTAGGGCTGCCATAATCCAACACACAGTTATAAACTAAATGTATATTGATTAGGGGAGTCATTTGTTCTGTGTTCATTTGACTCCAGTACAGTGAGTCTGCAGTTGAGCACCAGTGTTTAGCCTTCCACAGTGAGCCCAGGGTTTCCAAAAGAAATCTTGCTAAGCCTGGTGGTAGGGCAGCTAGGATAGCCTACCAGTGGCCCACCACTGTTTTTGTAGAAAAACAATTTTAAAAGTTGACAGAAAATAAGAAATTATTACTATTATGTGTTATTCTAAGACATTTAATACTTACACCAACTATAGAGTCTAACAAACAGGAACATTCTGAAATACTGTTTTAACAAACACAAAAAATACAATTAAAATAAACAATATCAATTGGTTTTCACTTAAGTTAAATCCTAATTAAGTAATCTGCCATTGAATCTTAAAAAGTCATGCAGTGGTCACATTTAAAAGTAAAATAAATTAACAATGAAAATCTTGACTGTCACTGATATGTTGATTTGCAATATGTGAAATGTTTGAGACAGAATTAATACTGGAATTGGTTGGTGCAATGAATATATAAAGGAATCCAAGATTTATGTAAAACAGTCCATACAGTGGAAAAGAATTAATGTAAATGAACCATATGTGTACGAGAAATAAATATACAATGAGAAATAACGTAAACTGTTTAGATCCTTCTCATGTTTCAGATCATGTGAGTTGGTGTCATGGCTTTAATAGTGAATAAATATATGTTAATGACAGAGTCCACAAAGTGGGATAAGTCAACTAAAGATTTGTCTTATTGAGGCTTGATTATGACTTATTTAAGAGAAAACATGTCAAGGAAGTGTAAAGGGTGCATTTAAACTTTATTATATAGATATTTCAATATATCTGGGTTTTGTTTTTTTTTTTATTGTTTTTTTTTGCCTGTAATTTGTTAATTATTAACCCATTAATATTGGTGTTAACATTAGGGTCATTTTCACTGGCTTGAGCTAAATATTGGTGACAGTTATTGTTGTTTAGTTCCATTCCTCTGCTCTATGTCTTTGTTATTCGATGAAGTTGTTAGCGTGTCGACAGGTACAGGTCCAAATTTTAAATCCTTCTATGGGCTCCCTCATTCAAGTTATAACTTTTTAATTTAAAGATAACCTGATTTGAGGGTCTCTCAAATAGAAACACAGATTATCCCCAAGTTTGACACACATGGAGTTTAAGAAAATGTGTTCATTGTCAGTGCTCCATGTGCCATGATAGTTGGGCTAATTATTATGCATCTGTTATACATTTTTGCAGTTTCCTCAAGTTCTAAGAACACAATTGGACTTTGGTCACTTTTTGGGGTCTAAGATGTTTTTCAAGGTGCAGTTTTATTGTCAAAAGTATTTTCAAATCATGACCTCCACCTCTGATATTTTAAAAAAGAAATCTGAAGACATATTTTTTAGCTTGAATTTAAGCAAGGTGCCTCCATTATTAGATGTACTATATAATGCTATCTATTTTTTGTGTCCCTGCTCACCTGTGCTCACATTTTGTTTTTGTTGCAGTGTTTTTCTATCATTGGGTGTAGAAATGTGCTATATAAATTAAGACTGAGAACCTCCTAAGACCCAGCTATGGTTTTTCTGTTCACATTTGTGGACAAGTTTCATAGCTTTATACAAAAAAAAGAAAGAAAACTGTCCACCACAAAGGACATTCCATAAAAATGTTACCAAAATGCTTCTGAAAAAATTATTGCGTCATGTTTCCAATGTATGCAATTGATTTAATTTAAAAAAAAAAAAAAAAAAAAGCCAAAATTTGTACTTTCCCAAGTCTCGGGAGGGTAAATCTTGATAAAACCATATTTTAAAAAATAAATAAAAAATGAAAGATGCATGTTAACTTTAGCCTAATTTTGAATAATAAAATAAATGTTAAAAAATAAATAAAATAAATAAAAGTAAATTAAGACTGATTATTTACATGACCTCCTTTTAGGTCCAATGAAATTAAAATGTCACATTTTTATACTTTTCCATTGGCTCCCATTCTTAGCTGCTGTGCTAATGTAAGGACAGAGAGAACTACTGCATAATAGGAGCAAAACATTTCATTCTTTTTGTGTTTTTGTCTTTTTTTAGAACAAGTGCTCAGCGCTACTGAAGAGCTCCTTAGTCAACGTGGGCCCATTGCACTGGAGGTGAGATACCAGTAGCTTACATTCTGGAGGACATTTGTATGCTGTTAGCTTTGAGATGCGCTCACACATGCATGAGCAGTCATGTGACCAGAGAGCGCATTCAGATGGTTGTCAAAGCTAAGAGCATAGAGATGTTTTTAGCCTGTAAACATATATAAAATGCCATCTTTTGCATGTAATTTTGCATTTTGTGGATTCCAGACACATGGCTTGTGGCAGATGAGATGTTTTGAGGATTCTGAAGCTTTTTGGGGGGTAATTTTATTTGTTTTTGCCCGTTATTAATGCAGACATCCATTGTTTGAAAAAAAAATGCAGGAGACTGTTTCCAAGAACCTCCAGCAGTGCTTAGAGGACTAAGAAAAACTTCCCCTGACATCTTATCAGCAAGGGGGTGAGTAGATGACTGTATTTTCATTTTTGGGTGAACTATTACCTTAAGGATTTATAACCACCAGTCCTCCACCTTAATTAGATCAAATTGAGAGATTATTCTTTAAATCTGCTTTGAAAATATTTCTTGCAGATGCATTGGACCTGTAAGCAGCGCCTCTTCTCTGCAGACAAAAGAGGACAGTTGTTAAAACACTGTCGCCTAAAACATGGAAGTTTTACTCGGCAACAACCAATACAATGTCTTCATCTGGATTGCTTGTGCGTTTTCAAATCTTTTAATACACTCAAAGTGCATTTATCTGTTTGGCATTCTCAATCAGACATTGGGCAAGCAAGTAAACCCACATTTGCATTTCATTGCCATTTATGTGACTTCATTGACCCCTGCACTGAAGATGAGTTTTTCAAACATTTACGCAGCCATTTAAAACTTAAACAAAGAGTTCTATGTCCATATGAAGGCTGCAATTTTCAGAGCAGTGTATATGCAACATTTAATGCACATAAAAGTAGAGTACACAGTCGGAGTGCTGCATCACAGTTTAAAACTGGAATAATGTTAAACATTGAAGGTCCAGATCAGCTGAGTGAGGCAGAGGAAGAAAACCCCTTACAGGATAACTCTGAGGATGAGTTTGAGTCTGTGGATGACATACAGGACTTGGAAATCCAACTGGAACGTAACCTGGCTGCACTTTTTTTGAAAATGCAAGCAATCTTGCACGTATCTGAAAGTGCTGCACAAGAAATAATTCAGGAGATCAACCAGATTCATTTGCTTTCACAGCCATTACTACAAAGTGCAGTCCAGAAGATTATCTGTCAACATTGTGGCGATGTGGATAATTCCATAGTGAGTGAGATTTTAGGTGTAGTTTCACAAAGTAATGTCCTGCTGAAGTACACCAATAAAGGAGGATCCCTATCAACAGCTGCCAGGAGAGCATCTTATATATTGCAAGAATTTCCTGTTGTAATGCCAGTTGAGTTTGTTCTTGACAGAGGTGGTCAGTCTCTTGTATATGTCCCCATACTGAAAATGCTACAGGCTTTGTTAAGCAATAAGGATATTTTGGCCAAGGTGCTGTTTGGAGAAATGAATTCTTTAGAAGGATACCACTCATTCAGAGATGGCTCTCATTTCAAAGAAAATGTTCTTTTGAATGTGGAAGAATTTAGAATTGCTCTTGGGCTATATATCAATGATTTTGAAGTGGCTAATCCACTGGGAACTTCAAAGAAAAAACACAAACTATGTGCTGTATATTGGGTACTTGCTAATCTTGACTCCAAATATCGAGCAGCTCTTCACTCCATTCAACCAGCACTTTTGTGTAAAGTCAACACTGTGACAGAACATGGCTATGCAGAAGTTCTTCGTCCACTGCTTCAGGATCTTGCAACTCTTGAGGAACATGGTGTTTATATAGAACAACTAGCCGAAAGTGTCAGAGGCACTGTATTGTATGTAGCAGCAGACAACTTGGGGGCTCACTCTCTGGCTGGATTCCAGGAGAGTTTTGCAGCAGATCGGTTTTGTCGTTTTTGTCTGTGTAAGCGAGATGAAATGCAGAATAAGGAGGTTCGATCAGGTCTACACCAGCCAAGGACAAGGGAGAACCATGATTCACATGTACAAGAAGTTATACGTGACACGATATACGTATCATGGTGTTAAAAGAGTGTGTCCATTAAATGAAAACCTGACACATTTCCATGTGGTGGATGGTTTCCCACCTGACATTCTGCATGACTTTTTGGAGGGTATAGTACCAGCAGAACTGTCACTATGTCTAAAGGATTTGATTACCAAGAAGTATGTTTCTTTAGACTCTTTGAATAAGGCCATTAGGCAGTTTCCTTATACATTTTCTGATAAAGCTGACCAACCACAGATCATTCCAAAGACCTTCATTTCTAAGGGAACTGCTGGGGGAAATGGCCATGAAAACTGGTCTCTCCTGAGGCTGCTTCCATTGATGATAGGCCACGATATCCCTGAGGGTGACCAAGCATGGGAGATTCTGATGCTTCTTAAAGATATCCTGGAGTTGGTTATGTCATCACACTTTACAGATGAGTTAATCCACTTCCTGGATTGCAAAATTGCAGAACATAGAGAGTTACTCCAGGAAACCTTTCCAAACTACAAACTTCGTCCAAAACATCATTTCATTGAGCACTATCCTCAAATGATAAAAATCTTTGGCCCGGTAGTAGATGTGTGGACGATGCGTTTTGAGGGGAAGCATAAATTTTTCAAAAAAGTGGTGCATGACACTCGCAATTTCAAGAATGTGGCACGTACATTGGCTGTAAGACACCAGAAGATGATGGCATTTCATTTAGACTCAACATTCTTCAAGCCTCCTTTGGAAATGGATAAAGTGAGGTCAGTTTTGGTCGCATCTTTCCCTGACAGTGTTCAGAGTTTGCTACATCAGCGAAATGCCAAGCAAAGTACAGTGCTAGTTGCATCTTGTGCTCATGTTCATGGTGTTAAATACAGCACAGATATGATCATTTCAGTTGGCAGTTGCTCAGGTCTTCCTGCATTCAGGAAAATAACACACATTGTTATCATCAACACAGAAATCCTGTTTGTCTGCAGGCTTTTGACTGCGTGGTACATTGAACATTTACGTGCTTATGAGTTGTGCCCCAATGGGTCAGGTTCTCTCACTGTCACCCAGTTGTCTGAGCTGAATGACGTTTTCCCCTTATCTTCCTACCAAGTGAAAGGCAACGTGTATGTGACACTTAAGCGTTATATATCATGCTGAATGACAGTATGTGGACTATGCGCTAAACGTATATTTACTTTTTCCAGGACCGTGGAAAGCTACAAACTGAGAGTCATCATAACGGAACAGGACATACAGAAAGTGTCACTGGATAGAATACCAGAAACAGTTGACGAACTGAAGACCAAAATCAAGGAAAAATGCAAGCTGCAATATGACTTCAATGTTATGTATGAAGATCCTGACTTTGATAATGCCCTCTGTAACCTCGATGACATAAGAGACTTGCCAGCTACAAGAGCTACTGTGAAGGTCATTCCTCTGATGGTGACTGCTGCCACTACCAGCACATCTGATGCCTCGTGTGCCTCCGATGATACCATCCCCACACTCTTCAACTTCATCAATGAGACAAGAGCCATGGCCAGAGTTTTTTGACATCCCAAATTTCTCAGTTGATGTGGAGTTTAGACTAAGACAGGCTAATCTTGCATATCTACAAGACAAAACACACTGGAATCCACCAAGGGATGTGAAGCATAGTATTTTGGAAAAACTTGCTGAAACAATTTACAAATATGATGCCTACCCAGGTGTTGAGCGTCTCCAATCTGTGGCACTTGCGCTCATCAGTAAACATCCCTCTTTGAGGGAACCAGGTACACCAGATGGGTGTTCTGGCTGGAAATATAGTTTAAAATTCAAAATGGGTAATTTTCGCAGTAAACTGAAAAGAGCAGGCTGTGTAGAGGTTGCGATAAATGCCGGGAAAGGAGGTGGACCACAAATGGCTTCGAAAGGCCTCAAAAGAGCCAAAAGATATGAGCTGAATTACCTACCACAAATTCCTGAGGGGCAGAGTGAAGATCACTTGGAGGCTGAGAGAAAATTTCTGGTGGAAGAAATGAAAAAACGGAACCCCTGTGGAGCTGCCATTGCCTCAAAGATGGACCAGACCTTCCCAATGCGGAGAAGAGAGATTGTAGAGGCCGGACCTCCAGTGAAAACTTTGAAAGAGCGGTGGCCAGCTCTTTTTACAGAGAGACAAGTAAGTACTGACATAATAATAATATAACAAGAATAATATTAATTAAATAAGAGTTTTTCCCTTTGTGAGCCTTTTTTAAAAAATGTTTTTGCGCAGCACTCCACCCTCTGTTCTGTCTGGAGGAGAAGCCTATTGAGGTCACAGAAAAAAAAATTTAAGGGGTGAAATTTTTTTTTATCTGTTTCAGAAAAAACTCAGAAGTCTGAGTAGAAAGCCAGAATTCTTAATCTAATCTCAGAATTCAGAGAAAAAAGGCAGAAATATGAGAATTTCTGACTCTTTTCCTCAGAATTCTTACTTTTTTCTGGAACAGATAATGTTTGTTAATGTATGGATTTATTTATTTTTACACCTGTACTATTTTTTCCCCAGTGGCCCTAATACTTTTCCCACTTTGCATAGTTCTGTCAGTTTCCTTTGTGACTAAATACTAAATGACGGTCTGCCATTTACCTTTGTAATAAAATTACCAAATGTGAATGTATTTTTTTCCACACTGGCCCAACCCCATTTAGTCACCATGCATTTTGCTCTGTGTTGCAGGTGTTTGCAGAGTTCAATAGGGTAGTCACAAAGAACCTACAGGTGGACTTCTTGGAGGTCCTGGACCGCCACACACCACGCTTTGTTGAGATCTTCAAAACAAAGACAGGAAGTATGGGACAGACCCTGACAAAGTTGGTGCAACAACTTGATGCAGGAGTAAGTCTGTGAAAGGCATCTTCTGTCTTTGTTTCTCATGGTAAATTGAGGTGAGCAGATAATGACTGTATTTTCATTTTTGGGTGAATCATTTCAGGGCTCGTGAGTGCGACTGCTTTAGTCGCACATGCGCCCAGAATTTTGAGGGTGTGACTATGTTTGAAATCATGGTCGCATGGTGCACCCCCGCTCTGACTGTAACGTGAGACCCTGTTACAACTAGCGCTGGGTAAATAAACCGCGAGTAATAGCCTCCGGTGCTGCCGATGTGGAAGCGCGACCAGCTCAGTTGAAGAGGGGGCGTGTCTGTGTCGCTCGCGATTTTCTGCCCCCCACCCACCACCACTCTACAACCACAACCCCCGTTGTGTGCCTAGATTTTTTCTGTTGCTCCTAACCCAAAAAAGTTAGGAGCACAGTGCTCCTAGGTCCAAAAGTTTGTCTGGAGCCCTGCATTTAAGCTTTTGAAAAAATGTACTTAGAAAGTGTACACTTCCTGTGCCCAGCCCAGCCCCAATCTCCACATTCAGCCACATATTCAAATGGCTTCTGTTTACGTGCAGTAATTTTTTGGACTGTCGCTTACATTGTTGTTAGTTTTGACAGTTTTCTGGTTATCTTCTTAGTTTTAGACTCAAATGACTAATTCCTGGTAACTAATTAGCAAATTAGTCACTAGAAACATCGCTAGTGCGGGTGTATTCTGACAATGTGAAGCTAGTTTTTTACCTTAAAGAACATGTCTTCCTGATGAGAGTAAGGAGAGACTTATATATGTAAGAGCTGTCTCTGATGATCACAGCCCATGTCCAACTCACTTCCACTGATGAACTCAGATGGATTGTCCCCTGTAGAACTTATGTTGCTACTCATACAGCTGTGGATTGTTTCTTCAAAAATAATTCTCCAATCAGTAACTTGTTTTACTGTCAAATAATACAGTGACCCTTATTTCATACAGACTTTAACAGACATTTTTGTACTACAGCTTTTGAATACTGCATTATCTAGAGCTTAATTTTTGTATTATCCCCATCTAGAAACCAGATGTGACAGCGATGCGCACTGTTGTTCTCTGCGGCCTCTCTGTTCTACTTGGTGATGACCCTGGTGACTTCTACCACACCTGCTTTGTAAGTTCTCATAGGAGCATCTTAACCCTTGAAGAGCCAGCGTTACTTTTGTGGCAGTTCACAAATTAATTTTTGTCTATTTACTCTTTCTAAAGTGATTTATCACCATTTATTGTGATATTATACACTTTATTTTTTGTTTCTTCAGTAAAAAGCCGTGTATTTTCTAATATTTGATCATGTAGATGTTCTTTAAAGCTTAGATTACAGTTGAGGGTTATTATATCAGAAACAGAGAAAAGAGAAGAAAAAAGTGACTTTTTCAGCAAAAATATCAATCATTGAACATTGTGCCGTTTTGTTATCATGGCGAATAACACCTTTCTTGTATCAAAGACTCTGAAGACTCCTAAGTGTGTCTCATCAGGTTTATTGACCCTCAAAACGGTGAAACTAGAAAGGGCATACACATATCCCAGTTACAATATGCTTTTTATGCATAACATACACACTGCACTGCTTATGCTAACACATAGAAATATCAGAACAATACATCCCGCGCTGTGTACGCCACTTTGACAACACCTTAAGCGGTTAGCATATTACAATGCCACAGTTACAATTGAATATCTTGTTTAGAACTAAAGTTCATGTACACCACACAGAAATAATACGTACCGGCGATACAACAAACAATACACATTCGCTAGAGCTGCTGGATTTAACCACTAGGTGGAGCTAAACACACATATAACTAAATGAAACATAAGAGTAAATGATCTGCACATTTTTAACATTGAAAGGAACCTTTTATGCATAACAGAACAAACATAATCCAAGTGTCTCCATCCACTGTCATTGAAACTTGATGAGTTTTACTTGTGAATCAATGTTGTAGAAGATGACAGTGTTTCTCGGTAACTACAGAGCCTTTGAACATCCAAATGGGTCATTACAATGTTCATGAGTTCATTACAAACATTGGCATGGCCTGCTTGTTGCATGCCAGCAGGGTGAAGTTACCAGCCTTGCTCCTGTTAAGTGAGAGGAATACATCTTTCATCTTCAAAACTTAGTTATTTATGTACAAGACCTTGTACATATGCTTTTTTGTGGTTTCTGTTATTTTGAATGATACAGTGTAAAGAGACAGTAAATCCAGGGGGAGAAAGAAGGGATGATGTGCAAATGGCCCAGGACAGATTCAAACTTGGGGTCCCTGTGGTGCTTGTGTATACAACCTCAATATGCTACACATGCTTTACCAGGTGATCTACCTGAACCCTCCTGAACTTGCTTATTTTTTGCCTTAAGATTGAGAAAAGAAGAAAAAAGTGTTAGGTTTTAACTGCAAATGTATTTGGTTTGTCTTGTAGTTCACCTGATAGAGATGTCACAAATCAAGGCTGAGTCCAAACCACAGCATCTAGGGTTTGATTTGGAAGGAGTGCTTTGGTGCATATTTCCTGCTCCTTCTTGATGCACAAGGCTGGAAGGCAGTGTCAGCAGGCCAGATGAAATGGTGACAATTTACAACATTTTCCTGTTGTAATGTAATGTTTTTGTTTGGTTTCATCACAGGATTGTGACTCTGATGAGACCTGGGCACACGTATCTGTCGAGGTGCTGACTGTTGTCCATGAAGATGTGCAACTCCCTCCAAATCAGCTCCACCTTCGCCCAAAATCTACCGCCATCATTATTGAGGGAGGTATTGTCATGGATCATCTCAAGAGCCTACCTGAGGCACTTTGCCTCTTGTTTGGACTGGCCTATGCCTTACATTTAGATTATCCTAAAGCCATGAAAAACACTTTTGGCTTCTTTCAAAAAGTAATGCTTGGCTTGGGAGAGAACAAACTCCCACCAAAGTTGCAAAGTCTTAAAAATCTGTTGCTGAGTTAGAAGGCAAATGTACACATGGTGAATTTGGCAAATCTCACTTGTTTATGTGTGGATTCAGTTGTTTTTATTGTTCACTAAATTAAGACACTCCACTGTCAGCCTATAGGTTCATCACAAAGTGGTGTACATTTATCTATATTCATTCACATGAGATTCATTGCCAGTCATCTGCGGATTTTTGTACTCATTGAACAAAGCAACTTTGTACTTCGATGCATATATATATAAATATAATATTTATATATAATATAAAAAAATTGTGATGTTTGAATAAAATTGTTCAGGGAACTTGTCAGCATGTTGGTTCTACCACCATGGGTGGTCTAAAAAAATGTTTATTACAGTTTTATTAAAGGCAATCTTTAAAAATAAAAAAACAATTGATATAATTGAACTTTCAACTGTGTTATTACCTTGCTTTATTATGTTTAATTGTAATTCCGATTATTTTAGGAGAATGGAACCGGTTTTTCATTTCTGTATAGGTATTTAAGGCACTTAGATTGCTGAAGTAGCACGTACTTGTTTTTTTAAGTGCAATCGGTTTGGATGGTTTTAGCAAGTAAGTCAGATTGTTGTTCAAGTAAATATAACTTAGAATGGCTAAGTTAGTCTAACTTAGTTAAGTGTGTTATGGGGACTAAAGACAGAGTAAGTTTCACATGCAAAGATTTAGTAGATTAAAATAATAATTCTGAGTGGTCTTTACAAAGTTGAGAGTACATCTAAAGTAAGTTATGAAGTACACTCTACTTAAATGTTTTAGTTGCTCCAACTCATTTATAAGTGTAGTCTATGAAGGAAGCACTAGTTAATACAACTTAAAATACCTACTTCTCTTTACTTATTTTTTAAAGTGCAATCGGTTTTCGTGCTTTTTTTAAGTAACGACAACTAATTGGATTTTACAGTGTACGCTGGTGCAGTGGGACCTGGTTTCCTCCTGGTCCACGACGATGCCCGACCTCATGTGTCTAGAGTATGCAGGCA
>JAPTYQ010024264.1:0-11738 GCA_029814465.1 Ostorhinchus cyanosoma
TTGTTGTTGTTTATGTCCTGTAACGGACGTCGTGTGTGTGTGTGTGTGTTATGAGGATGGTGAAGGAGGGAAGAGGGACGGGGGCTTGTGTGTGTGTGTGTGTGTGTGTGTGTGTGTGTGTGTGTGGTGGGGGTGTTTACCGTGAACGTCTCCTTGAGCGCCCAGGGTTTGTCGTAATGATTGATTCAGCTTGTTCATTCACATTAAGAGTGTGTGGACACCTATAGTGGCAAATGAATTAAACAGCACATTAAAATGAACCGCAACACGTCAGTCTGAATCTCCTCTGTGAAGAAGGCAACAATTAATGACAAACTATTTATATATGCAGAACAAGAGGTAATGAAGCAGCTTATATGTTGTTTTAGCTATCTCTATTTTATGTTATATTATATTAAGAGACAGTAAGAAGACAAACATGATGTATGATGTTGGATTCAAGTCATACTGAGATGAAAATCACGCATTTTTTATTTATTTATTTTTTATTTCATGTGTAGTGGCAGTTTGTATGTATGTGGGAAGGATGGGAGGGTGGGGATTCGGTTTGTTAAACTAAGAAAAACAATTCAAGACACTAACTAAAATGCATCATATAGTTTTTCCTCTCTTGATTAAAAAAAATTAAAAAATCATAATAATAATAATAATAAAAAAGTAAGACATAACAAAAGGAATCAAGTGCTTGTTTGCTTAACTTGTGTTGATTTAATGTTGCCAAACCAAGTGCAACATGGTGAGAATAGCCTAAAAAGCTTCAGTTCAGGTTTATTTCTTTAGCATTCATTTACAAATAACGATTGCTTCACAATATGAGATCAAGACTCTACAGAGAGGAAGCCCAACAAATCCTCCAGGAGTAAGGTCAAGGCGACATTAGGGAAGAAACATTTCTTTTACAGAAGGAAAAACCTCCAGGTAGCCTCGACTGGCTGAGGTTAGTGAACAGAGGTAAGAAAGAAGAACAAATAACACAGACACTGGATGACAAAAGACCAACGCTGAGGATGTAAGAGTCCAGAATCACTTAGGAAACTGGAGACAAACAGGTCCAGAACCAGAGAAACCTGGAGAAAGGACTAGGAAGAGAGATGATAGAGAAAAGCTTCAACTGTGAGGAAGGGACGGCACAAATTTAGTGGCGTGTTATGAAAAAATCTGTAAAAGACGTGAGGAGAAAAGTAAGGCATGATTTATCTAACGGTATGAGAGGCTGTAGAGTAACAATGTAAAAAGACATAACATGCTGAAATTACCTGAAAGCTGTAATGAGAAAAACATGGCACAAGAAAAAACATCAAAAAAGGGTAACAATTTGAAAACGCATAACAGGCATAACAGAGGTAACCAGGCAAAAAAAGAGGGAAGAGATGAGAAAAAATTATGTTCAAAGAATTGTAAAAAGAGAAGGCAATTTAAGAAAGCAGCCAAATGTTAAGGGCAGATGTGGCTCTGGAGGAAGAGCGGGTTGTCCATTAACTGAAGGGGTGGTGGTTCAAATCCGCTCTGTCATAGTGGTGTGTGAATGTATGCATGTTAATGTTTGGTGGTCAGAGAGGCCATTTGGTGCAAATTGGCAGGCGTGCCTCCGTCAGTCTGCCCCAGGGCAGCTGTGGATACAGATGTAGTTTACCACCACTAGAGCGAATGAATAATGGATCAATAATGGAAAGCGCTCTGGGTGCCTTTAAAAGCGCTATAGAAATTGAATCCATTATTATCATATAAACGATGTATTGAGACAAAAACTGTATAAAAGATGTAACTGAATGAAAATGTCCCTAAAAGTTAATGAAACCGAAACTGATTTTTGCTTTGGAGTGAACTCGGTGTTCATCATTTTCTTTCAAAATTGAATGGTTTCATAGTCTTTTCATTATGTCAATATAACATGAGGTTCAGTTCACTTTTGACACAAACGGCTGCTAGAGGGGTCATCAGAAGGCTGACTGAGATGTTTAATACTTTTCTCTACCTGGTCCCTGTTGTTTTTACTGCAGCTGAATCCTCTATTTCTACTCGTGTCTTATCTGTACGTGTACCGTTGGAAACTATATGTGGACTTTTAACACCTCTGCTGTTTAGTGGGTTAACACCTCTGCTGACAAATTAATTAAACTGCACACTAAAATGTACCACAGAAGAGTATCAGTGGGAACCTCTACTGCCGGAGGACAGAAGCAGCCATTAATAACTATTTATATCTGTGGCTTCACTGGATGGACCCTAATTGTGGGTTCAATATTTTCCATGACACACATTTGATTCATTTCCATTCGTCTGGCAGTGAATGTTGGCTCGTGTTTTCTGTCTGGGTTTGTATTTATTGCACATTGGCAAAGTGGATGTTGATACTTTTTTTTTTTTTTTTTTGCTAAGGGGGTCTAGGGGATATACTGTAAACGTAGGAATTTCATAACATTCCTTTGGGTATTTTCCCCATTCTTATTCCCTATTTAAAAGTTTTTAGAAAGAGGATTTTCTTCCTTCTGCACCTCTGTGACTTCTGAACCTCAGAGAACTCTCCGCTAACAGTTAGCTGAATACATTTTCTTGCTTTTCGTGCATTGGTTGCAAAAAAAGAACTGCAAAAGCAATGTCATTTGCACAGAGGTATTTCAACATGCAAAGTCATTTCAGGGCTCACCTGTGTGCATCTGGTGCATTGAAATCCACTGTGTAAAGTAAGAATAAGAGTAAATTTTAGTTTTTTCATGATGTACAGGACTTCGCATCAAAGCGAAAACAACCTAAAACATGATCTGTGGTGAAAATGATTGAAAAGACGAGATGAATTCAGACAAACCTGTAGTCCCTGATTATATTTTACTTGTTCATTTAATTTAGTTTTGCAATCTGTCATGATGAATACAACATAAAAGACTGTTATGTGGTTTTACACTATTGTTTCTGGTAAAAACATGACAAATGCATACCAAACATCGAATTTCACGAATCTAGAGGCAGAACATTCTAAGCTATGATGCCAAAGAGTAAAATTAAGTACACAAAATGTTGAAATGATAACCATGAAAACAGCTGAGGCCCAGACTCCACTTCTGCCTTGTCTCATTGGTCCACTCCTGCTGCTGTCTGTGTGTCAGTGTGTCTCTGCGTCCGTCCGTCCCTCTCTTCCTCTTGTGTTTTGTGTAAGTAGGTTAGCATAAGGTCTGGGGAGGTGACTTAATAAACCCTTTTCGCAGTCATTTACAGGCACAGACCTGAAAAGGTTCCCATTTTCTGGCACGTCCGCAAGAAAGGCACAAGACCGAGTGATGAATGTGCTCTCTGTTTGGCGAATAGCAATGCAGGGAATAACAATGGAGCTGAAGGGGTGGGGGTAGCGACACACACTTGTAAATAATGCTCACACACTCACAAACGCACACGTACACAAAGCGTCTTGGAAAAAGTCAATATGATAAAGTGTACTGTGCTGACTTAGACTCAGTGCGTTACTGCGTTAAAGCGCATCATGACAGTCGCTTTAGACGAAGGGCACCCCTTAAAGGCCAGTGTGCTGTGAAAGGAGTTTATTTATACAATATGAGACTGTGATATACAGCTCTGGCTGGATGCTCTACAGCAGCATCCCTGAAGATGGTTATGTTCAGGCCCCGAGCCAAAAACCAGCACTCTTTATGCTTGACTGGAACCAGAGAGGTTTGTAATGGAGCAAAAATTCCTCTGTCGTCCACGTCATGGTCAGTATGTTTAAGTTAAAGGGAAGTGTTTGCATTCTAGACCCCAGTGTAGACTGTGCTACATGTTGAACCAGAGGATCGCTGCATATTTGCCTTGTTTCAGGACTGGTCGCAACAGCAGTTCAACTTCTTACTATTCATCGAGCCACCAGACACTCGTTTTAGGTCGGGGGTTAGTGTTACATTTGGGCCATGTTTAACTGATGTACTTTAGATTATGTTTCAGTCTCATGAAAGTTGAAAATGTACCCTAGTAAATGAAGACTAATGTATGCATACTGTTCTGTCACTACAGACGTTTCGTGAACATTGTGGACGTTAAAGGTTAAACTAGTGATGATTTGTGAATAGGTTTATGTTTAAGGGCTTTAAATATACGGTCTGTGGTTGAAGATATGTTTGATTCATGTTTTAGGATACACAAAAATTTTGCTTTTTTAAATGGAATTATGCATTTTAGAACATTTCCTTGTGGTCTACATAAACTGTAAACGCTATGCTGTGGTCTGAATTCTTCATTAATTCAACTCCACAGGTCCATCTAGGGGAGTGCAGTCCCTATTACCTGTGGGACAGAGGATATTTCTACAAAATATTCTTCAGTCATTTGTGCATTTACAGGCACCCCACATGTTAAGTATTTTTGAATGTTCAAGGTTCGTAACACTGTAATTTGCTGAGTGTTTTTGAACGCCTCACAGTATTCCCTGAGGTGCTGTGAACGTGACCCCACAGTAACACTGCAGCAGAGGCACAGTGAAGGAGAAGAGGAGCAGGTTCACTGGATTTTACCAACTTGAGTTAAGAAAATAAATCCTTTTTCTCTAAAGGAACCCGTGCACTGTTTTGTGCCACAAAGCTGCATCAAACCGAAAACCGACAGTGAAACTTAACATGCTTCGAACGTCCGACCCGGGTTCTGTGCCTCTTTTATACTCTCTGTTGTCATAGTTTGGTTGTTTTTTTTGCAGCAGCAGCTCTGAGAATTCAAATTTAGAATAACTCCTGAAAATGTCACTTATGATGAATGGTACAAAAGTAATGACGTATTGAACTTTGCAAATTTTTCTTTGCGGCTGAATGTATATAGAGTAAACCCTGCACATGGGTTCTACTTGTGTTTTCAATGCTTCCAGAGTGTTTGCGTTCTTCGCATAGACTACACGTATTCATTCAATACACCTCCGTTTTGTATCAAAGGCTCCGAACTGAAACGATTGGTTACAAATGAGTGCACCTTTACACCCCTGTCACAATATCAACCAACAGAATTTTTGGTTTTTGGAAATATTGCACAGGGGTTTACTCTTACCACCTCTCCAGTGATGTCATTTCCAATATGCTCTATTTATTTTCTTCTTTATTTTGATCATGTAATGACCATTTGAAAGCAGAAATGCAAAAAAAATGATAGTCAACAAAACAAAATGGTAACGAAACTGCAACGTCTTAAGCCTCAAAATTTACAAGAATGAACAAAAGTATGAAGCAGTATAAACTTATCTAATCCCACCCCTTCAAACCTTTTCATACAAACACTGTCCCAATTTATCAGCAACTCTGAAAAGTATATTTACTGACTCGTCCATTTTCATAATACAACACATTCACCAACACATTGCAAAAATTGATCTCCAAATAACAAACACCTCATGGAGTTTATCAATATACCTCTGGAAAATCATTTCTTTATGCCTGTTTTTTAAACATAATCCTACTGGAAATGTGCTTTAGTTCTGCACTCAGTCTATTCCACAGTTTAACTCCCCTCACAGTGATGCAGAAGCTTTTAAGTGTTGTACGCATGTTTCTAACCTTTAGACTTAAAATTTCCCTTAAATTATAGCTCCCCTCTCTGTCATAAAACATGTTTTGAATTTTTTCTGGTGGCAGTTTATTTCTGGCTTTATATAATAATTGAGCTGTTTTGCGTTCCAGTAGGTCCAAAAAAAATTTAGGGTTTTTGATTTTAAAAAGAAGTAATTCGTGTGAGACTGAAAATAAGCATTATTAACGATTCTGATAGCTGTTTTTTGCAGAATGAAAAGTGGATGATGTTAAGTTTTATAAGTGTTTCCCCGTGCCTCTGTACAGTATTTGGACAAATCAACAGATTTCACATCACAGATTACAAATCTAAACAACTATATTCTTGCCTGGAAAGAAAATCAACAATTACGATTTACAGCATAAGCCTCCCTTTCCCTTTGTTGCCTTTCCAGTCACTGTCGCTGCAGTTGTAGTGAAGACGATACAATATGTTTACGCTGTGATGACAATCCATAGTGAGGGGCTTGTAAATCTGCAGTGGAAGTGCAAAAAGCTGGTGATAAAACTGAGCCAAACTGAGTAAAGTTGGGAGGAAAAGTGGTGTTAGAATCCCCATGAAGCTAAGTGGTGTGTAATTGCCCATATTTATGTGTTTTCTATAAAAACAGGGATTTAGAGAGGGGGCCCACTTGTTCCTGAATAGCCCAGTCTGCTCTGAATGGGGACACAACCATACTTAACGACTCGCTTGTAGGTCCCCCGCAGGGTCTACAATACAAACACAAAAGCAGACCGTCCAAGGATTGTATCATACAAATGTTTGTCGAACGTCACCTATAGTTAGGCTAATTGCGATACCTGTTAAAACTGTTTGTGACTGCGGAGCTGCGTCAGACGTCGTTAGCATTCATTCAGTTGAGGCTTATGTGATTGCTCTAACTTGTCGATTAGTTCAGCTGGTGCATTAATACGTAGGACTAGAGGTCGACCGATATGAGTTTTTCTAGGCCGATTTCCAAAAAATAAATAAATAAATAAAAATTGGCCCGCCAATTTTTGACGCTGATTTTTTTTTAAGCACATTGACTATAAAATACAATTGAAACACTCAGATAATTAAGCTTTTTATGCAGCAATATAAAGGAAATTATTAATACATGTACACATAGTAAGTACTCTTTTAACATTTACTGAACTTCAAACGCTGCTCACACAGATGCCTGATCTGGTATCTGAGCATTTTTACTACTGATCAAATATCAGCTTTCAAAAATAAAATCAAGGCTGATGGCCGACACTGAAAAAAAATCAACCTGCTGGCCTCTACATAGGACTGGGTAATAATACAATGACATAATTACAGTATATTTGTATAATAACGATCATGTACATTTTCTTGTGTCTCCAGTTTGGCTGTTGTCCACTCAAACATTTACAGAAAGCTTCACTGTTTAGTTCTTATGTAAATTTGGATGTTACTTCTGTCATAATTATCTTAAATGTTCTGCTTGTAGAGTAATGAACGGCCCTGACAAGTTTTTTTCATCTTGTTTTGTTTTTTACACAGTTTTCATCTGTCATTTTTGTCTTGTTAAATAAGGACTCAAATCACAAACGTTTCTGTTTCATCTTTTGTCGTGTTTCATCATCTTTTACATTCAGATTCTGTTCCTACGTTTTTGTTTGGTTACATCACACAGGAATGACTCAAACCTTCTCCCCTGGTTTTCCTCAGCCCCCCCCAGGACCAATTCCAGCCCTTTAACTTGGGTAAAATAATGATGTGACAGCTGTATACGGTAACATTTACCCAGTTGTTAAAACCACTTAGTGGCCTTTAATACGACAGCGTTAATTAACTGGGATTGGTGTTCGCTTTGTGAGTTGTTCCTCTGTTCCAGACTCTTGCCAAATGTTTAGTTCAGTTTATTCACAAACAAACAAAATGTCAAATAAAATATAAAGGGCATTTGAAAAAAACTGCCACCCACAAAAGTGTTTGAAAGAAAGAGCCTTGATATCAGACAGCCCAAATCCAAAACTCTACTCTTCAAAACAGCAGTGAACAAACCCAGCGGTGAAGCTGTGGTGGATCAGACTGGGACTGTGGCGGCTCAGACCAGCAGGTCCTCCTAATGAGTATTAGTGGAGCTTGTTTAAGATGGACCATGAGCCTGAGTGATTAGAGTGCTTGTGATTAAAAATTTATTTGTGGGTATCTCGGCTCACTGCAGAGAACTGAAGCTATGTGTGTGTGTGTGTGTGTGTGTGAGTGGTGTTTGCATTTGCATTTGTAATGTGTGGATGGGAGCCCATGCGAGATTAATGCCCCATGTTAACAAACCTCTGGACTGACCCTGGTTAGCTTTGTATCATCACACACATGCCACTCACACACACTTCACTTGATCCCCCTGTGGGTTAGAGCTGAATATGTACCGACTTCATGCAATACAATATCAATGCACAGGCGTAGACTCTACCCAAACACACTGAACACCAGCCAGCCTTCAGCCACTGTGATGCATTAGAGGATCGGTGCAGTTTGTACTCATTGTGGTTTTGTGATTAAATTGATTTTGATGCACGCTGCTGTGTGCACATAAATACCACCAGAGTCATGGAGGAGGGATACAACAAAGAACAAGTACCTCGTTACTGTATTTTAGTGGAGTTTCCATAACTAGAGTTATCTGTACTTTAATCTTTAGGATTTATTTTCCTGACTGCTTCCTTTTAGTCTCTACATTTCAACATCCATCTGTATTTTGTACTCATTGCCTTCAAAACTGGCTCAGTAACGCATAAAACCACAAAAAGACAGTAACACGACCTAACGGGACAAAAACTAGGTGATGTAATGATTTGAAAGTTACTGCTACTACTATAAAAACAACAACTGGATGACTGAGAAAAGGTGTGCTATTTAGTTATACCACTGACACTGAAATGAAGTTAATGCTGAATATTTTTTTGTTATTTATGATTTGAAGTAAGAATGGCTTAACCCTTTAACCCCTGACGTGTCTGATCGCTCTGAATGTATGATTTATTTTAAATATTCATGAAAATTCACTTACTCAGTTGGAAAGTTTTGAAAAACATGCTAATAGAATAGACCTTGTGCTTTCCATAGACATCTGAGCATGCTCAGTCCACCCCACCGCCTGTATAATGGAGGGTAAAACAGAGCAGTGAGGCTCGTTATAAAAATAGACGGTTTGGGCTTCTTTTTTTTTTTTTTTTACAGTTTTTCTTGTCATTTTGTGTTGATTGCAGTGCTGTGTGATCGTTTTGAGTGTATTTTTTTGCTTTTTGGAGTTCAACTAGGTGCCAAAAAGCAGCTGGACTGATACAGAATAAAAAAAGCCCCAAATTTAAAAACTACTGGGCCCAAATTCAAATACCTGTTCAGTGTGTTTCAGTTTGCAGGTCATGTTCAACATCCTAAATCTCTTTTAGATTTACATTCTGAGTGACTTATTTAGTTGAAACCTGTCAAACTTCAATTCCTCTTTTTGTCTTTTTCTTTAATTCCACGCCGTTTTGACCCTAAAACACACAGTAAAACAAAACCACTGAAGAAACGGAACACAAGCTCATACTCACAGCAGCTTTAATGAACCTGAAACAGACGACACTTCACAGCAGCACATTTACCTAATAATCCCTTTGCTTTTTGACTTCTGTCTTGTACTTTGTAACTGTTGCTGCAGTGAAATAGGTGAATAAATATCTACTTTTACCAGAGTTTGTATATGTTTACTTGGCTACATAAGAACCACAAATGCTGTAATATTTCCGATTAGAGGTATTTCAGAAACGCAGAGGTGTGCAAAGTTTAAAATGACATGTCATGTAGTATCCTGTTTGTTATTAAGGATTCAAGGGTTTTTATTTTCCTACCAGCACTCATTTACACATGAGATGGCACGAATTTTGGTACTCGAGATCCCAGATTGAGCCCAATAAAATCTACATATAAACAATATGTACATGAAAAAAGACTATTGAAAAATTATAAAAATAAAGAACAAAACAGACCTATGTTTAAAACCACTTGTGCGTGTGCAAAATAGGAGGGGAGGAAGTCTGATTGTCCACTGGGCTGTATTGCACTTAATATTGTGAGGTAGAGTGTGAAGTGTTCATCGTGCATGGATGAGGGGTGTACTGGGGGGGAGGGGAGGGGGAGTGATGTCGGGGCTCCAGACCATCATCTAAGTTCCTTATTGCATCAGATTCGTCTCCTAGTGAGCTGTTTGGCCAAACCTGAAAATGGGACACATTTGCATATCAGCACTTTGTTCTCAAATAAAAACAAAGAATCTAGTCGTATGTTTGCTTTAATGTTAATTTTAAAGCCTGCTGTCCTCATCATCCGACATTGAACATTGGCGGTGGCGTGTTATTCGTGGATGTTCTGCCGCGGCTGCTGGTGCCAGATGAAGACAGATGGACATGGGTTTTGTCGGGTTTGGGCCTGGCTCCAGGGAGCGTCCTTTGGTGCGAATGATTTCATCTACTTGTAGATGTCCAACAGCCAGATTCCGACAGACCCGGGATTAAATGGTCTAAGCAGGAAGATTATAGGGGCAAAGTCCTGTATCTGGATGGCCTTGCTGTTGAGCAAAACACGAAATGCATTATTTATTATTAATACTGAGAGCATCTCTGTTGTTGTTGTTTCTGGATTTGCCTCTCTATTATAGCCTCCCTGCTACCTCATTCAGGGAAAAAAACCTGGGCTTCAAACTCCAAACTGAAATTTCATGCATGCAGAACAGCATAATTTGTTTACTAATCTAATCAATCAAACTGTAGCAATAAATGAGCTAAAATGCAGATTCAGACAGTGTTATGATGCTCTAGTGCATGTGCATAGAAGGTTTCATGGATAGATTCTGCTGTAATCATATTAAAGTGGATCAGTGTTTTCCCATTAGTGTCATGGACTGTAGAGGCCCACCATAGTCTGTTTTACCTCAATACAGTCCAACTGAAAATATTACCTGTAGTGCGCTGTTGTTTTTTTACCACAATAAGCAGTGATGTACATGAAGCCGACCACATCCAGTACACATGAGCGCCTGAACCAGCAGCCTCTGAAACTGCAAAGAAGAAACCAACACGTATCAGTTAAATAAGCTAAGTATGTATTTTTCTGGCAACATTATTGTTTGTTCTAACTAATTACTGTTTATCAGTTTCCGGTGTTGGTTTTATGGTGAACTAAGCAGATTGTTTACATTCATTGGCCACATTCAGCCAAATATGATCTCAAGTGGGCTGGACCAGTAAAATAATAGCATAACAACGTGTAAATAATGAGAATCTTCCTTTGTGTTTAAGTGCAAAAATGTGACATTTAAACAAACTATCCTTTCTTCAGATTGATCTCCTGAAATCACATTGTATGTATCTTATGGCATTTGGCGTGCTATAGGTTTGTATTTTCATCCTTTCCTGTGTTATTCAACACCATTTGATTGCGTGTCAATTTACACAAAGATCTGTAGTTTACGTGTATAACTGCTAACCCTAAACTTAACCCTAACCGCTAATCATGTGGTATTTGACACTGCATGAACAGACACGTGGAAATCTTATAATGCGTACAGATAACACGCTAATTAAGTGGTGTGTATATGTACACTATTCATGATATGACGTTGCCTTTCACAAAAATGTGAATAACCTGAAAAGCCTTAAATTTCTTCAGAAAAATAAATGCAATTTTAATAATATTGTGCTTCAACTTACCATTCAGACGTGCATTTTATGTAGATCACAGTGGATCTACCAGGGCACAAAACATTTATTTACAGATACAATATTGTTGGACTTTGGAACGAAATGAGTCTGACACACTTGACTGCACTGTGTAGTTTTGGTTCAAATGTACCTAATGCAGTGTTAAACTGAATATTTCTGTCTGCAGCATCTGCACTCGCTGCTCATTTTGGTTTATCATTAAACTTGTCTTCTGTGTTTTCAAACTGTGATATTCTTTATTATCTCATGTTCAAAACACACCATCTTTATATGAAATACATTTACGAAGTTTAACTTTTATCAGTTTAGGTCACGGCTTGTCATTGAGGGGTGATAGTGGGGTCACAAAGCCAGACCAGCTGAGAACCACTGCTTTAAACCAAACTTCCAATTATTCACTGGGTGTAAAGTACAGTTGTGGAAAAAATTATTAGACCATCAAAAGTCATCAAAAACAATGGTTATGCAATCCAGTCCTAACTCCTGTGT
>JAPTYQ010024671.1:0-11711 GCA_029814465.1 Ostorhinchus cyanosoma
CATACCATTAATGGTCTTGTACGTAATAAGGAGGATTTTAAATCTGATTCTAAACTCGACTGGAAGCCAGTGCAGGGGTTATAGCACAGGGGTGATATGTTGTCTTCTATCGGTTCCTGTTAATAGTCTTGCTGCTGCATTTTGAACCAATTGGAAACTTTTAAGAGAATTTTTGGACACGCTGCGAGCAGGGAGTTACAGTAATCTAATCTAGATGTAACAAACGCATTAATTCATTTTTCTGCATCATTTTTAGTGAGAATATTTCTAATTTTGGCTATGTTGCGCAGGTGGAAAAAGGCTGTTCTGCAAGCTTGGTTAATACAGAAATGAGAAATTACTGTAACAGTGGTAGAGAGACATTTCACTGAGTAGCAGTGCTCACTTCAAAAAAGTTAGTCCACTTCAAAATGCAGGGGTTTGTAATGTGTATTCTGATGCTTTAAAAACATGTTTCCTCTTGTGTAAAATCTCATCTATAGCCAAGAAGATGATGAGTCTGGTGAGTGGCAGGGGTGAGCCTGACCCCACAGCCTCATCTTCCTCACTCCGTCTCAGAGGCAAGAAGAAGAAACTGTACAGGCCTGAAATCTCCTCGCCCATGGACATGCCCCCACATCCAGTAAGCTTCACACATTTTGACAACATTTAACCTTCACCCTACACTCCTTTGCATTTGTTCTTCATAGGTCCCTGAATGTTAAACAAGTCAACTGAATATATTTCTCTGTGGAAAAATGATCACATTTTGTACAAGGTCACTAAAAAGAAAGAAAAATGAATAGACCTTTATTATAATGAAAAATGGCCAGGATAACATTAAATTGACCAGTCTTAACTGTCTTACTATGCAGTCATAAATTATTGTGGTTTAACACTTTCATGTACAACTTTCTAAATATAAAAATATGATATCCAGCTCTAAAGGGAGAATTCAGCACAATGGGTCTTTCTTTCCTGGAAAAATCTTTTAATGCTCAGATTTAACAAGATAACAAACATCAGAGAGAGTAGCTTACACAGTATCCCTATCACAATTATTGCACAATTACCATATTGCATTTATTTAACATTACTATGATTATTTTACATCACTTCATGATTACTTCTACATTGTTTATCGTCATACGACTGACATTCTTTTAACAACATCATCTTGTTGCATCTCAATGTAGTTCATTGGAGAGATATCTGCTGGGCTTTGTTTAGAATTTTTATCGTGGTTGAATATTTAGCAGGCTTTTATTTTTAAGTCATGCTGTCACTGTAATATTGAATTTTATTAATGCAAGAAAAACAGAAATACATATAGTATGTATTTTGATCATTAAATTAATATTGCATAATTTCTTATAGATGATATTGCCGTGATGGCATAGTATTAACAGCACAGATAGTGTCATTAATAATTACAGTGTGTGGCAGTTAATCCTCAAGTTTTTAAAGTTTCAATAGAATGGCAACCCTAATCCTAACTGAGGAGCAAGAGGCTTTTCCTTTGTGTAAAAGAGTGAGACCTTTAAATTTAACAATATTAAAGAACATTTTTATCTTAAAACACAGTTTTCATTGCTTGTAATGAGCACAATTTGTTTAAGGCCCTTTGCTCTTTTAGTGGCTAGACTTCATATTTAAGTAGTTAAGAACCATGCATTTACTGCACTGGCAGATTTTATTTGCTTAATGAAGGCAAACTGGTTATGTTTAAGAATAATCTTGTACGGCTGTTATTGAATTGATTGTTGTAGATGTTGTACCTGGTCGTCTACCTGGTCTAATGGATTAAAACTGGTACTTAACTGCAAAACAAAAAAAAACATTCACTGGATGTATTGGTTTGCAGTAAAAAGTGGATTGTGTTTTGACATTTCAGATCATCACCAGAGAACCAGATGAGAAGGAGAGTGACCATCAAATCATCAAGAGGTGCCTTCGTTCCAGGATCATCAAATAGTTAGTGCTAGTCTAGTGCTGTACATAATAGCTATTATCAGACACGAAGGAAGCATTTAGCTGCTAACATCTGACACAAGCATGTCGTCTTTAACCCTATTTAATCGCAATTTACCAATATTTAATGGTTCATATAGTTCATATAGTTGAGAACAATCACATATGCAGATGATTACACAGATGTAAGTTGCCACTTAAGTAGTTCTTCAATATTTTGGACTTTTTATTACAAAAAGTAAAAAAAAAAAGGACATTTTTTTAATCGAATTATTGACCTCTTCCTCTAATCCTGCGGAAAATAACTGCGTTAAATTCAGGCTGATGGGTAGTGGTAATTTTTGTTATTCATATTGTGTCCATTCATATAATAAGCACTGTTTGCCTTTTTTATGCACACATCCTTTTAAAGTGGAGTCTATACTGAAACTCACAGGCTCTGCTGTAGTTTGTAGTGAACACTAAACTGACAATTTCCATCAAAGCTGCTACTCGGCATATTACAAATGTCTTAAGCTGTGGGTTTTGTACTGTAAATCAGACATCCATATCACCTGCACTTGGTGTCATTTTGAAAGAAAAAAAAAAAGTGTAAGAAATTGAAAGAAAACACATGCGTTTACTGAGACTGTAGAAGTACAGGACCAACACCTTTCTTTAGTGTGGAGTAAATATATGGAGAGCGGTGCACATTAAACTCACTATCTTCTGTTTTAGAGACAGAGCTTCATGTATGGAGTGTATTGCAGTACATTCAATTTTGGTCAAAGTTCAGTTTATCCTTTTTTTTTTTTTTTTTTCAAAATTAACTATTGTGCATATTTTACAAACCCTTTACCTTCACTTTTCCATGTTTGTATCTTTAAAGGTCTTCTGGGGAAAAAATGCACATTTTCCATCTTTTTATTTGACATTTCTAACCAAGTATGTTTCTTCCTGCTCCTCTCAGAGTAATGCCAATAAACAGGACAGAAACAGAACAAACAGACCTTTTCATATTTTGTCTAGTCTTGGTTTGAATCCACCTCACATGTAAACTTGAATCTTTTGCCAAAAATGCAAAGTTCTCTCAGTTTGGCTAAAATGTCGACTTTAAGTTGTGAATGAAGTGATGCGATTTTAGTGGGCCAAGGTCCTGGTATCGTCACTGTCCTAGCCCTTTAGGAGACTACTAGACCCTATGCCACGTCAACTGGCGGCCAGCGGGCCACATCTGGCCCACCAGACATTTCCATCCAGCCCCCAGAATATTACTGAATTCTGGAATAGCCTATGGAAAATATATGATTCAGATTCTTTTTAAAAATCATTTAACATCTTTTATTGTTTCACATACTCTCCTCCTCTGTTTCTGCACACTCGTCATTTTTCAGAGATGTCAAAATTGTCCTTGTTTGGGCTTTGTGCACGATTGCAGTGTCTCAATAACTACCATCAACATAACAGAGAAGAGCAAATAGTTCTAATGACAAATAAAAGCGACAGGCCTCAGTTATCAGAAATGTTACTCTTGACATCAAATTAAAGTAGCCTGTGATCCAACAAATAAATAAAAATAAAGTAAATCCAAGAAAATCACAAGACCTGAAACAGCCTACTCACATTTGCTTAATGGGAGAAGTTACATTTCCCCTCCGACACTATCTCTTTAACATCGGGCTTGACAGCTGTCAGGCTTATGCACAAGCTGTCCTCCAAAGACTGGTTTGACAGTCAGTTCCTCTCATCCGTCTTTATGGAGTTCATTTTTGAGAATGCAGCTTCACAGATGTATGTTGATCTGAACATGGTGAGCCACATACATGGCCAATGTCTTCAGTGTGCCATAATCTTGGGAACAAGCCACCTAAACGGTACTCAAGCTTTCAGCACCAAGGAGAGCAGCTTTCATGTCACCAGCGGCCTGGATGTCAATCAGTTCACTTTGAATAGCCGCGTCGTCCAGCAGCATCACCTTCCTCACCTTAGTGGGGAATTCTCCACCTGGGTTGATGGTGAATGGGTCACACACAAATCCAATGACATCCCTGGAAATGGCATCAAATCTGCCAGAGAAATTTTCCCTCAATTGTGTGATAAATTTCTTCATGTTCGCTGTGACCTTGCTGTCACCCACTGTCTTAAAGTGTGCTAAAGTGTAGCAGCCTCGCGACAACAAATCTGCGTGGAAAAGATCAAGTTTGTTTCCAAAGGCATCGAGTTTTTCCACCATATCCACCACAGGTTTTTCTTTCCCCTGTAGTTGTGGATTTAGTGCGTTCAAGTGGGAAAATATGACCGTTAAAAATGCAACGTTGCACTTGTATTCACTGTCTTGCATGGTGCGCAGGTGGTCAGCTGCTCCTTTGGATTGACTTTCCATTAAAAAAATCCATGACTTGATCCCTGAGTTCAACAAAACGCTCCAGTGCTGTGCCCATACCAAGCCAACGCACATTGTTATAGAGTAAGAGGTTGTCATGAGAGACTTCAGATTCCTGCACAAATTTTCGGAACAAACAATGCTGTGGGCTTGAATTATCCCTGATGAAGTTAATTATTGTCATTGTTTTGTCCATGGCCTCTTTAAGATCGCCACTTAATTTTGCACACAGCGCACTTTGGTGAATGAGACAGTGAAGTGCGTTAATGCGGGGAGTGACGGCCTTCATTCTGCTCACTAGTCCCCTGTTTCGGCCAATCATGGCAGGAGCAGCACCTCTAAGAACCAGGTTGATTTTTTTTTCGAATGACACTCCATGCTTTTGAAATAGTTCCTCCAGCTTACCAAGGATGATAGCACCAGTGGTCATGCCCTCCAGTGCAATCAAGGCTGGCAGCTCCTCTTTGAAATCTTTGCCATCAAAATATCTGACAAAAACACGCATTTGGGAGTCAGTATTGTCGGTGGACTCATCATTAGCTAGTGATAGGTACCTGGCTTCTTTGAGCTTATCAGTTACAAGGCACTGGACATCCTCTGCTAAAACATGAACACGGCAAACAACAGTTTTAGCAGACACAGGTATCTGTGTAACAGACGCAATTATCTTGTCCATAGATTTATCAGTGGCAAGTTTCTCCAAAACAGTCACCATGCGCTCCTTAAAAACCTCCGCATCAGTAAAAGGCTTATGCTTGGAGAGCACCCAGGCAGCCTGCAGAGACACACTTGTTGCCCTCTCTTGTTCAGTTGAAGTTCAGTTAATTCTGCTGGCATGGGAGTACTAAGATTTCAAAGCAGCAAGTTTTCTCTGACGGGTCTCTTACTGTTAAGGATATGACTCCTTGAAGTTTGCATGCTTTGTGTTGTGGTGACGCCTCAGATCATATTCTTTAGCGACAGTTTCGGTGCAAATGAGGCATACAGGTAGAGCATTTCTAAAACTTGGCACTATAAACACATACTTATCAGTCCATTCTTCATTAAAAATGCAGTTCTCTGCATCAACCCTCCGCTTAAGGCTCTTCGGAAGCGCCATTTCTCATGTTTGAAACTTATTCAGAAGGCCTTTCTTCTGCCAGTGTTCTCCACAAACTTCGACACTGCATGTGACAGTGATGGACAACTTGACAGCCTCACACATATGAAGCCTAAATTCTCACTATCGCCCCCTAGTGGCTTGCTGCAGTACAGGTAATATGAGTCTGTGAACACTGACAGAGGCTAAATATAACATAAAATTTGAATGAAAATGAGTCTATCAAATAATAACATATTACTTAGGATACAATACTAAATGTATTTTATTTTATGAGCATCTGACCCTCACAGTGTCTGCAGAGAAAAATTCTCGCCCTTGGATAAATGTAGTTGATGACCCCTGCCCTATGCCATCCATTCCAATGGGAGCAGTGAAGGTTTCACAGATTATAACTGACTCTTTCACTACATTGCCACCACACTAAACACTTGACACATTCTTCACAAGCTACATATTTTTTCTTAACAGTCTGACATTGAAATAGCTTTTCCTTTAGGCCTGTCTTTGTTTTAGTAGCACATTCTTCCGAGATCTGTAAATGCAAATGATAATACTGATTAAAAAAAACAACTGTCCATATAATGTTCCAAACCTCTCTGACCACACCAACGTTGATGACAGGAAGAGAACACTTCCATATTTTTGGTGATGCCAAAGCTGCACCATGTTTATACAGAGAGAATCCCTGGTTTAAAATTCATGAAGCCCTTTACTAAGTGTGACAAAATTTCACACAAATATTTTACTTGCATGTTTTACTTTTATGTGTATTTATTTATGCACCAAAATATATACACACAATAACTTTTATTAACATCCTTCACAGTCATCACAGTTTGGAAAGATGCAATTTGATCAACTAACATGTTAAACTAAAAGCATTATTCCATTACAACATAATCATGTAGACTGTGGTGTGTGTGTGTGTATATATATATATATATATATATATACACTTTAAGAGTAAGAAACATTTCAGTGTTTGCAACATCTCAGCATAAGTGTTTATTGTGGTGTTTTTGCAAAGGATTCACAGGTTGATTCTTAGATCACTGTTTATACTGTTCAAACTCCAAAATAAAGAAACACAAAAGCCACTGTGATATATGTAATAAAATTAAACCAGTGTATCCCCAGAAGGTCACAACAACTCCTTTAAACATTGTCCACATTTTCATTCAAAGGGAAATGGTTTATGGAAATTGAAAGAACACGGGATTTAGTGGCTGATTGTGCCAAAACACCGGGTGGCCCATTAAGGAATAAATATGAAGGTTTGAAAAGGCAGCATGTCTTCATCAGTGTGTCACATTGGTGCTGCCAGAAAGTCTCTATACTGCAGCTTTGTGTGCATCAAAATACTTTAATGCAAAGACATCATTAGGAGGAAGCAGCATCATAATTAGTGTACAATAGACGGGAAATGAGGAGAAAGTCAGGAGGTGGGGGGGATACAAAGCAAGATGACAGAGCTTACAGAACAAAGAATAAATGATGAAAAAAGAGAGCAAGGACGGAAGTAAAGGTGAGATTTCATACATATCCATCAGTGGCTATGAGTCAGTTTTTATCTTCTCTGGCCAGCACAGGAGCTCTTTCAGAGAAAGGAAAAGCAGTCATGTGTTCTGTGAATGATGGAGAGGCCAATTTAGCAATCACTTCCCACACAGCTGGGCCCTTTTTTCTGTGTGAACGGTGCTGTCTTCCACTTCTCCATCCACGCGACCATGATTGTGTGTGTTTGGATTTTATTTTTAGCTCTGTAACAAGTTAGTGGACTTCTCACAGTCCTGTAGAGGAGTGATACCTTGGGGAAAAAAAAACATTCAACACAAGTTCTCTTCTTGCAGTTTGTTCATTTTGACTGAATCAACCATTTAATTGGGCAAATGGGAAAAAATACAGATAAATAGATAATGAGAATACGCAGTATTTTCAGCCCCAGTCCAATATTTAGGAGAACATTTGATGGATTAATATGACATCATTGGTCAGAGAGGTGCAAAAGTAATAACGTGCGCACAACTGATTGGCATGGTGTGTTAAAGAAATAATTAGTTTTGAATAGAATTTGAGATTAGGCCAAAGGTGACTGACCTTTCAGGTTATTATATGTCTTGTATCTTTGTGATGAACAGCAGATCCATGGAGGCTGTCCTACATCCCTCATTCCACTATTTATATACTTACTGATGCTGACAGACTGATGACTAACCTTGAATAGAAAAGAAACCAATCCACTCAGTAGATCAGTGGTGTTACATCTAACTGAACTTTGGCACTTGGTAATTACAGCTGTCAGTCACATATTTAACCCTCTATCTGTCTGAAAAGGTGCTCTGCATATTTCACCCTGTTCATTAAGAGGCAAATGAAGAAAGTATTAAGAGGGTAAAATTTTAACACTGAAAGTCTGGTCATATCAAAGCTGTAAATAAATCTTCAGTGAGGAATCCAGCAGATGCTGCTAACCTAGATCACCTAGTGCCAGACACAGTTCTGCTTCAGACTCCGTTCTGAAGTCTCAGCCTTGGCGTTTTCTAGCGAACCAGCCTGCATTCACACCAGTTTAAGCAGAACTAACATTGGAGGTTATCCTGCCATTATGGTAAATACTAGTTACAAAAATTGGAGACTGAAAATTACACGTATTTTCCACTGGAGAATTGGGGCAAAAAATTTGGAAACATGACTTACTGAGATAAAATAACCTTTGACCTTTTCAACATGGTGGAGAGCAATGAGGGATTCACCACAAATGGTAAACAATGCTTTTATTAACATTCTGCTGCTGTTAGTGGATTATTTCACACATTTATAGCATATACAATTTACAGAAACAAAATGTTGTGGCAGATTATTAGGTCCAAAACAGTTTCACATAAGGAGTAAGTCATGCTAAATTGTGTGTCAGACATGTATGGTGTATGAGGTGACTACTTGAATGACAGCTGAAAACACTGAGTCAATTGCTAGTTGTCACTATGACAACAACACCAACAAAGCACTTGTAACATTGAATTTGAAGCCCTGCCAGTGTGAAACCTATAGGTGCAAACCAAACCACCATCCAAAAGGACACAGAGCTGAAGGACCCTTATCACCACCTGAGCCAACTCTGAACCGAGCAAGACCAGTTTAACCCTTTATCCTGCCCAGAGAGGCCCTTCCTAACCACTGAAAGCACTTAATCTGCACAGCACTGTAGTCATGAAGATGGTGACACTCGTGTCGGCTGCGGCTCACAACAAAAATGTATGGTGTTTATTTAACTGTTTTTATCGTGGCCAAATGCATCGTTATTTAGTTCTACAGTGCATTTCTGATGTAATGTCTGAATGACATTTATTTTACTTTTTTTTTTTTTTTTTTAACTTTTTTTTGTATTTCATCAACTTGAGCTGTACACAAAATATCAAATGTTAAATAACTATCATATTTTTAACCCTTTAAATACCATGTTTAGTGCACCAGAAGGTTACTTTTCATCAAACTGATGCAACTATTCAGGCTGTACATGGCATGACAAAGCAACTGACCGTTGGTTTTTATCATAAAATAAATTCACCCATTTATTGCAAAACAACCTCAGAAAGACCAAGAACTGCATTGGCATCAGCACCATATTATCTGCCACTGAATCTGTTAATAAGACATTTTATTTTCAATTGACTAAATGCATAAATAAAATCAAATGTTCAGGGAATATTTCTTTGTGGCATGTTACAGATACAAGCAACCTCATACTCCTGGTAGCACAATGAAATATGATTGATAGTGTTATAGTCTTAAGTTCCAACTACAGAGTTCCATTTGCAGATGTCTGTTGGTATTTTGTGTTCAAATAACATATTTCTCACCTTAAAACTGGCTGCAACTACAAGGCTGCAAATGTTCAGGTACCATCAGTATGGGTGGGCTGAGTGTGCATCCCCTGCCTCCATCAGTGCTGCTGCTCTTCTCTCTGATAGCCTCTGCACACAGGGAGAGGGGCTTGACAATCCCATTAGAATCCAATTATTTTTGACATTTTTCAAAAACAATATTTGGAACTTTGACTCAAGCAATTGTCTCAGTAGAGTGTTTTCAGCTGTCATTCAACTAGTCATCTCATAAACCATAAATGTTTCTTTGGTGAAAACAGAAAACCTAATTGTGCCATCAGTTGAAGCATATCACTGCTTTTATTCTTTTTTATTTATTTTTTATTTGTTTTTGTTTTGGGGGGGGAGCTTCAATCCTTCGTATCTCATGCTAGAAAAAAAAGCCATTTGCCGTAAAAATGCCATCACATTTTATTAAGTACTACAGATAACATAGCATGTAATTTAATAATCATGCTTGACCTGATTATTTTATGACTCACTTGGGGTTTTTTTAGTCTGAGAAGCTTTCACCTTTCCAACAGGAGCTGTGCTTTTAAAACCCACCTTTGCAGGTCTGCATTATTCATGCCTTAAGATGGGTAAAATTGGAGGTAAAAGCTGAATGTAGGACAGCAGCACCTCAAGGTCCAGGTGGCTGCGAGTTTCTCCACCACCCAAACTTGGATTTGGGTTGCAGTGAATGGATTGGCATTGTGTTAATGGGTTTTTTTTTGTTGTGCTTGTTATTCAAAGTGCAACTAAACAGGCCACAGCAAATGGGTAAAGGATGGATGGATGATAAATGGATCTGTGGGTGTTAACATGCATTCATCCATCTCACTGTGAGTGTGAAAAATGATTAACATATTTTTAAACCCCCTGACACAAACCCAGACCACATTACATGACTTTATTTATTGATTATCAGCAGGTTTGTGTTTTCTGACTTAGTCTTTCACATGTTTGAGAACAGACAACCACACGTAATTGGTTTAGTGATGAGTTTTGGTGAATATTGCATGTCAGTTTGTGTTGTAATTCCAAAGCCTCTTCTCCGTCTCCGATCAGTATTTGTTCTGGAAAAAGCAAGAATCTTTGCACAAATCAACATTTTATGCGAATATTTATTGCTATCGCTCATTTCAAGGAGGCTGCCATCTTGTCTTCCTTGTTTTGGTTCGTTTGACCAATGAGAAGCCGTCTTACATATTTCGTGGCATTTTCTCATTTGTTAACATCTTTGATTGCTCCGTTCATACCACATGGTCTGTCCCTGGAGACAATATGGCAGATGACGCTAAAAGCTTTATGTAGCGAACGGTGATGGGTTTTGACCAAATTCTCCTTCAGAGCAATGGCGACCAATTGTTGAACGCAATGATGATCTGTCTTGTGACAAAGGGATAAAGAAGGGAATTTGTTAAGTACATTGGAAAGTGTTATGTATAATAAATAGTGCAGTGTTAAATAGAATTGTATTGTTACTGGTCCTCCTTTGGTCGTTAAGGGTTTTAATGTTCCTGGCAAACATATTTTGTTCTTAAATCCAACAACTTCAAATATGAGAAATAATTTAATATGGAAAATAATTTTCAAAATTCTGTGCCAGGACCAACAAATCCCTAATGTCAAGGCTTAATCAGAATTTATTTGGGAATGCAGGAAAAAGCTTGGGTGTCATTGTCAATTTGTGACAGGCTATGATGCTTTAGTATTTTTTCTGTGATATATGTATCCATTGATAAGGTAGTGACGTATGATTTGCCTCTCAGAATACACCAGAATGCATCTCAGAGCATACAGATTTTAAAAAATTTCGTTTCGCGGCCCGAGCACTGAGACAAGTACTGATCTGCCAAAAAAGTTCAGGTAATTTTTTCTTACCCCACTTTCATCACTGTTCATGTTTTAACACCCTGAAAGCCACATCTACTCTTTGCTTTAGAACAGTGAACAGTTCCTGCAGCATTCACCGCACAATTTAATGACATTTATACCAATTCTGCCATAGAATTTTATGGAGATACAGAAACCACTACACCTGCAGCACTGTCATTATTAAGCATATTTCATACATACAAGGTTATCTCTAACAGCTACAGACTGTCAGCGGCAGTACGAGTACAAACATCCCACACATCCAGTTTAATAATTATCTTGATTTAGAGGTCAATTGATTCTTCGAGTACCGTATTTTCCGCACTATAAGGCACACCGAATTATAAGGCGCACCTTCAATGAATGGCCTATTTTAAAACTTTGTTCATAAATAAGGCGCACTGCATTATAAGGCGCATTGAATACAAGCTACAGTAGCGGCAGTGGTTACGGTATGCATCCACTAGATGGAACCGCCAAACAGTAGTTCGTTCGAACGCTCGCGAACAAGCCCGACACGCCCCCTCTTCAACAGGAGCTCGCCAGACGGAGC
>JAPTYQ010024697.1:0-11709 GCA_029814465.1 Ostorhinchus cyanosoma
ATAAGATAAGATAAGATAAGATAAGATAAGATAAGATAAGATAAGATAAGATAAGATAACTTTTATTTGTCCTACAACGGGGTAATTGCAGTGTTACAATAGCAGAGCACAAGAGCAGCTTTGGAAAAGAGTTCCAGGATAAAAAAAAACATTTAAGATAAGTAAAGTAAAAAATATAAGAAATATAAAAATAAACATAAATATAGAGTGCACATCTACCTAATTGAATTCAGTGACAGAAACTAGAATAATAATCTTTTATGTACAGTGAGTGATTAGCAGTGAGTGATTAAAAGTATCGCACAGGGTGACTGCAGATGGATGACAGAGCTAATAATGTTCGTTGTAGAGCCTGACATTACTTAGTTGAATTAATTAAAACAATTACATTACTCACATTTCAAAACAAACCTACCTCGTACTATTTATCTCATTGACCCTTTTAGGAGTAGTGTAATGTTATTTACTTCATTTTATTTGCAGTGCTATTATGTGGCTGCTCTGTGAGATGGATTGAATGTACAGTGACTTCAGGTGTTATTTTCAGAGCCTTTTAGGCTTTAGTAGCAGGTTTACCAATAAGTGATGGTTAAAGTGGTATTGCACATTGTTGGAAGGTCTTTTGCAGATAATTCTGGGGGACTAACAAGCCTGAAGACAGAATAGAGGATTCCCAGAGGTACCACTGTTACACCTCACAACCGCAACAACAAAACACAATCATCTAAATGCTGTACTTTAAAGCTGCAGCCAGTGCTGGGCTCCACTCCAGGTAAGAAGAAGACTTCCATACTGTGAAGTGTTCACTTTCCACTGAAAGGGAGAGGTATAGACAACTGGGGCTGAAGGAAATAAGTGTGTGTCTACAGTAGATGAAATAGGATATGAGCAGAGGTGAGCAGGTGAAAAACAGTTGCTGCCGGTGAGAGCGTTGCTAGAAGTGATTTTTGAAAATATAAAACACGGGATACCGTTTAGTGGAAATGTGGAGTAATTTTTCTCATTTACGCTATTGATTCATGACAGAGTGAGATACAGCATCTACCTGCTGGTCCTTGCTCACCAGGAGCTCCCTGAGCAGGAACGGCCCCCATCAGTAAGGAAGCCTCTGGTGCTGTTCCACCTTTACCCTGAAGGTGGCGATGTGATATGGAGGGCGGGGCACTGAGTAATTGGACCTGTTATGGGAAGATGTACAACAAGTATGAGCAATTAAACAACAAGCATGTTTAACGTAGATGTATCGTATTTCCCAGTCGTCCATTGGGGTTGATACCTTCGCCTCCAGTGAGTTCAGCCTGTCACTCAAAGCTGTGATTCGGCTGCAGTTGAGACAATCTAAAAAACACAACATGGTTCCCCAAAATCAGACTCACCAACATGTTATTTCCATGTGTTATAGCCTGGGTTTGCACATGCAGTCACAGTGTTCTTACTTGAGATCGACTCTCCTGTGCGAGCAGGTGGGCGGCGGAGTGTGGATGGTTTTCTTATAGCTTCCTGAGCCACAAGCTGGTTCCCTGCATCTGAATCCAAGCACAAGGTAATACTAGTGTTATTAGTGTTTTACTGATATATCCTCATCCCCATCCTAAGTACTGGATGATAGTAGTAACACATTTTCCTTTTGTTTCACTCACTCTACAGATATGTTGAGTTTGTTCAAGGAGCTGAAAACAGTATGTTATCTCATGATATATAGGAAATTATAACCTGATTCTTAAGGCTTACACTGATTCCCATCTCTCTGCTTGGCTCTGATGGTTATCAGCCATTCTCTAATAGTGGTGAGTTTAAGTCTGGTCATAATATCAAGAGGAAAAAGGTCAAATTTGCTCACACAGCTGAGACTTCTAAGGATGTCTGCACTGTTTGAAGATGTTTTGCTTAGAGAGACAACCCAGATATCATCTTCTCATTCTTTCCATCAGTGTTTCAAGGCGTGCTTCTTTATATCACCTACAACGAGCTGACAGTCAGTCAGAAGAGGGCAAGGAGGGCAGAAATGGAAATTACCAGAGACAGTTGCAGCTTTTGTCTCTGTAACATATCCAAGAAGCAAACAGTGTGCACTTTGCATCTTTGCCAAGTTGCTTTCCCTTTGCCTTGTTTCTATACGGTGTATAAAATCACAGGGCCTGGGAGAGAGGGCGTGTAAAGACAAACAATAGTTTCCTTGTGCAGAGAGAATGGGCAGCCTCGACTTGCACTCTGTCTTGCCTTCATTTTATGAAGTGTGGGAGTTTGTGTCCCTGAGTTCTGGATGTTTTGAATGGGCAGACTTTTGTGGAAATGCTAGACTGACTCCTTTGTCTGGCCTGGTCTGGCTCTGGTCGTCCCAGGTGCTCCTGATGCAAACAAGAGGCCGGGTTCAGCACCTCATTAGCCACCAGGAAGCACGTCTTTCCATTCAGTGGCCAGCAGACATAGTCAAAGCCAAGTGCTATACTAAATGAAGCCATGAAATAGCACCTGCAGCACTGAGCTAGTGCCGCAGAACTGTATTCTCCTTCTACAGCCTCACTTAACATCAGATGTCATGATCTGTCTCTATCCAAAGCAGAAAAGGAAAATGGAGAGCTTATTGTCATGAAGGAAAATAAACATTTGGGAACTTAAGACAGGAAAGCATAACGGGCTGAGTGATTACCCAAAGAGGGGGAAGAGAAAGGCCAAAGGAGGAGTATGAAAAGTACACAGAACACATGGTTTGGGGTAAATTGAGACCTCTCCAATAATTCCAATCCTCAACCTTTGTGCTCATGAATTCAGTGTTTTGGGTTCTGGGTATTTCTCAGAGGATTACGAGTGTAGACGGATTTAAGCCATGTAAGACCTGAGACTGAAATGTTATGGCATGCACTCTAGGTTGTAGAGACCTCATCCACATTTCGATAACAATGTAAATGTTGCGCAGAAATAAAGAGGACGTGCCCTTTGATCTGCTCTTCACTTGACCGTACCCCACTTCAGTCCACATGGAGAAGACTGTGGTGCACCCAGACACAAAGAGGTGTGTGTGTGTACATGTACGTATACATGCCGGGGATGTTTTCTTTGGAGCTTGGCTCGTGTAGATGGCTGCATTCAATTACAAAGAGACTCTGGATAGGAAATCTAGCTGTCGCCCCTCCCCTCCCAACAGCACCTCTTCTGCCTCTAGAGTAAAGAACATTCAAGCGCCAAGATCCCCTCACCCACACTTGAAGTATTGTATGAAGCATTAAGCTGGCTTTGGCACAAAGACAACTGTCTCCCACACAGCTCTTAAGACACTTTTACTCTTTCTGTTTTGCACAGGCTAATTTTAAATATTACAAATACCCTCTATTTTATCTCCTGCACAGTGAAATTCAAAGCTGGAGTGTGTATTCATGAGTGTTTAAGGTGTGAAAAGGATGATTGGGGTGCATCCAACATCAGTCTTGGCCAACAATAACATCATTGCAGTTAATGAGAGCCCCCATTGGACATGGTTCATTGTATCTTCTCTTTGTTCTCAGTGGGCTAATTGTCCCAGTGGGGGAGAAGTCGTAGAAATGTGTGAATGTATTTGACCCTTTGCCCCCATGTTGCACAGGGCCTTAATCAGCGAGTGAGTCACATCTCTTCATTAGAGAAATACCCCCACCGAGAGTTCAGTGGGCTATAGTCTGTCCTGACATCAGTTCGGTCTCTCATTACACTGCTCTTTCTCTCACACATCGAGTTTTGTCATTTATTTACAAACACCCTCGGAATAATCTTCAACCCTGCTGACGCCATTACCTCATGGGAAGAGGAGCGAGATAAGAGAGAAGGTCACATGGAGAAGGATATCTGTTTCCTGATCCATAATGACTGTGTATTCAGCTGCTTATGAAAAAATGGCCTACATATAATGTTTATGAGGCAATTTATTATGCATCAGATATTATTATATGGTAGTGAACAAGGAATTTTGCCTGTGCTGGTGATAAAACGCTTAAAATAGCACAGCGTACGCTTTTATTTGAGACCGAATTCATCTAAATTAAACCTTGCTGAGTTTGTTAAGGAGTCCTGAATCCCTCTGAGGGCTGAAAGGAGGCCTTACACCATGCTGTCTTTCTGAGCATGCAGCTGAGGGCTAAGGTTAGACAGACCGATATATTAGTTTGCTGAAATCTGAGCAAAAGGTCTGCCAAGCCACACATGTAGCCCTGTGGGCCTCAGATCAAATTCTGTCAGAAGTTTTTATCTTATGTTTTCTCTACTCTACATCACTCTCTTTTCCATCTGTTGGAATAAATAAAAAACACCTATCAAATTAAAAGATAATATTATCTGTCAGGGCCATTAATATCTAGTGTAGTGGATATACATATGTTTAAAGTGCACTGTTACTGGCCCTGACATGCACTGCACTTGTCCAGTGTCTTGATTGTCCAGACGTGTCTCAAATCTGCATTGGGTTATCACGTGTCATTTCAATATCAAGCTCATATTAGATTTTGTAAGGTTCAGGTTTTTATATTTAGTGGTAAAGTTGTGTGTTTCATTTTTTCTCTACTCCATTTCTGCAAATATCATCTCTTAAATGCCCCCAAAATCTTACACAGCAGATATATAAATGTGTCAGAAATTTAAACCAAGAATTACAATAGGTGGCTTTTACCAAGTCGAACATGCTGATATTGGATTTAGAATTGCATTGCATAAGCTTCAGATTACAGATTCCAACCACCTACATTTTATTCACCTCCTCTTTCAACCATGTAGGTGAAACTGAAGAGTTCCTTAAAACTGAAAAAGGCCTCTCTGGAGAAATGTCGGTAACTTTGGGTTTTGGACAAAATCTAATACACAGATCAACAATTTTATAGATCAAATAACTAATGCATTAAATCAAGAAAATATCCAAAAGATTAATTGTCAATGAAAACGGTTATATCAGCCATACACAGTTACATATAAAAACTACAAAAGAAAGAACATTTCAGATTATGAACAAACACAAATGAGCTGTTATTTCTACTACATCATTATGTTATCTTTGCACTTTTCCAGTTTCATTATTAATACCTTATAAATCCACTTAGCGCTCCACTAGTATCATCGGAGTCAGAGCCAAGGGCACAATGACAGGACTACAGCTGCACCTTTCAATCTACAAACTTTCATGTGTGTGCTTGTGCTGTAGTGTGCATGTTTGCATAAGTCAGAAACTGTGTGCGAGACTGTGACACACAAAAGCTATATTATTAAGAGCCAAGGTCATTCTTCCAGTGAAAATAAACCAGAGCCTTCATGCTAAGAGCCCTGTTAGCTCTGCCAACCAGCCCCGTTAAACGCACATCTCACACTCAGCTGTGCTCCAGAGCTGATCCTCTGAGCTCATCACCTCCTTAAGTTTATTTGCTCTCTGTTCCTGCTGAAAGCTTCAACAGACAGGCTTAAGCAGCTTCATAAATGCATATGTAAAACTTTACTGTCTGCTCATATGGTTTGCAGCAGAGGGTGAGTGTATACAGACCAAACGGAGACAGAAAGAGAGCAGCACCGTCTCTGTCTGCACTCTCGTCTTTAGTGTAACTGTGTTATCTCAAAGTTTGAAGTTCCTGTGAATAGATTTAGTGTCTGGCAGTAGCTGCTGTGAACACGAAGATCAAAAAGCACACAGCAGAGGAAGCAGACACAGCAGAGCGCAAGGTCCTGATCCATCTCTGTCTGGTCAATTAGCTGAGCTCAGCGCTGCAGCATCATTAGTGACCAGGTGCTGACAGCCGACCGGCGGGGGCGTTTGTCTCTGTCTCTGCACTGCCTTAGACAGACTGAAGACTACTGCTGCCTTCAGGTAAACACAGATACACACAGACACACACTTTACTTCGCAAATAAACCAGACCGAGCTGAACTAGGTAGCTCCTCCGGGCAGATGTGTGCTGAGCGAGCGGTTTCTGATCTCTATTTTTGAAACAAGAGAGACAAATTGAAGTGAAGGAATCCTACTTTACCTTCACTCGTCTTTTCTCCCTCATTTTCTATCAAACAGACCTGTATTTGAAGGCACTGACAAACAATGACCCTTTAATTCTATAATCTGTAAACAACATCATACTTCAATTACATGGATATGTCTTTTTGCATTATTATTATTATCATTATTCTTAATGCTATCAGATGAGTAGTCGCCTATTGAAAACTCTTCAGATTTTAACAAAAAAAGAGCCAATTTTCATCCTCTTAACATGTGGAATGCTTGTTTTGCTGTAATGTTAACAGCAAGAAAGTAAAAGCACTAAAGAAAAAAAGGACAAAATATGATTTAGGAATAAAAGTGCGAGAGTAAATAAGTCAGTTGCTACTTTTACACAGAGATCCTGGAAAAAAGGTGAGATGGTGATCCCACCTTTTTGTCATCACTGACTGATTTCCAGAGCCAAGTCAAAGGAATAACAGAGGTGAGACAGGCTGGACTTTTACACAGCAGACCTGTGTTCTAGAATCAGAGGGACAGTGACGCAGCACATAGTGTGATGTATAACCTGTGAGTCAGAAATACCCCGAGCATCGTGGTATTGGTTCTCAAAACATCAGAAGAGGACAACCAGAGCGCAGCTATGTTTATTTTAGCAGTGCAGATTTGAAGTTTAATCCAAACTCAAATGAAGCTTCTTTTGAGTCACGTTATGTTTGTTTACTGTACACAGCCCAGGCTCATTTCTAAATCCCCCCCCGGTGCAGGGGTCGCACACGCAATACATCATCAAAACGTCACACCTTGGTTGCGTAGTGAGAGGTGTTCCTTTTACATAGTGTTCCATAGTGTTGTTATCACAGTACTGTTACTACCTCCAGCAGCGTTACAAAGTTGTGACATAAGTAAGACCAAATGATCTCAACATTTAATCAACACAGACGTCCTTTAGGAATAAAGGTGAAATATTCCTAGAACAGAAGTGCTGTGTAAAAGGGGCTACTGATCTCCATAATTTCTGAAAACACCCATTATTATGCTACATGGACACTGTCTAACATATGGTAAGTACATAAAAAAGCATTGTAAAAAGATTGTCTTTTGCCCATAAGGAGCTGGTATAGGCTCTGGAACCCCCCCCAGACCCTCATTAGGGAATAAGCAGTTTAGTAAATGAGTGGACGGATAAAAAGACCAAATGATGACAGATAAATGATTGAATTTTTGGTTCATTCACATCAGATTCAGCTGATATAAAATCAGCATTTATTAACAGATCCTTCCTGGGCTTCCACCTCCCAGACCGCTGTCAGGTTTCTGTTTGGTCATCAGACCCCAACTCAAACCTGCACCTGAACCCAAGCGTTTATTGAGCTTTCCCAGGGTCCCAGGTTTCTTTTATTAGGTGATTGACTCAAAGGGTGGGACACACTTCATCATTTCCTTCCTTTGGAATTGCCACTCTGCCTCCCCACCTCTGAGCGGTGCAGCCCACACACTGGACCGGTCAATTACAGGTGAGAAGGAAACGCAGCCTCAGTAGAACAATCGACCAGGTAATTGATAACACAAGTGAAGTGAAGCTGAATCTTTACCTTCACATCATGTTTGGGCTGAAAACAAGTGCGTCGAGGCAGCCTGCTTACATCTGCTCTGGTTAACAAGTCTAGTGAAGGTGTTGCAAAAACCTACTGCAAATAAAGCCATGCCATCGCCTTCAGGACCCTGAGGTGAGAGTGTGCAGGGTCAAAGGGGTTCTCACCTCCTGCACACACATCTCACCTCATCAATCAGTGCTGACACTTTAGCCAACGCAGCACAGGGCAGCACACACTCCACACCACCTGCACCACACCCTCCACAGAGCAAGACCTCCAGCAGTTACCAGGACCGGGCCAAATAAATAATGAGATGATTTGTGTGTTTTGTGCCGATTTTAATTTTACATGCATTTTCATTGCAATGGAGAATAAGAAATCCCACAGTCAACTAAGCCTTATGTGAACAGCATTTTCTGAGACTTATATAACAAACCACTTACCAGAATGAAAAAGTAAATGTTGGGGTGGGATGGATGGCAGAGATACAACGACTGGAGTTGAGCTCGAGTCCCAAAAAGGTTTAGGATTAAAAAAACACTGCAGCTGGCTGTATTACTGAAAATATTACTGAAAATACATCTTGTTTTTCTCATGTTTTCTTCCTTTATTTTTGACGTTTGTGCTTTATTGAGTTAACATATCAGTAGAGAGAGTCAGGAGACAGGGAGATGACATGCAGGAAAAGTCAATTTTATTGGCCCCAGTACCTTTTCTTACTTTAAGAAAGAGCTGCCAGGGCCTAAAATTTTATGTAAAATTGACTTAACAGTTAAATATGAATGTAAAGTTAAAAAACCTAAAAACACCACACAGATTATATACACAAAGATCCCATCTATAAATGATGTAAAAAACATTTTGAATTAAAAACACTGGATTTGAGACTTTGAGACATCTGAAATCTCTTAAGACACTAAACTTACGGTAAATCTACTAATACCTGTGATTTAGAGTTTCATTTTTATCATGTGAAACAAAACACTACATACACTACATAGTGAAATTATATTGCTCATTCTAATAACTGTAAAAAAAAAAAAGGCAAAAGGTGAACTAATGAAAAATTAGTAGGTAGGTATATTGAAAAATATCATCAGAACTGGAACTGTTATCAGATATTATCAAATAACTGTAAACTGTGCCTTGACTGGAGTAGAACAGTGTGTTTTTGTGATTCCCTTTAACTTATCTGAAACTCTGCTCTTAACAACCTTCTAAAAACAGGTGCATAAATCATAAAACATTTCTAGAATTCACAGAAATGACATGAAGATATGTGAGGCCATTCAGAGGGTGATCAGCAGTGTTGTTTGACTGATCTTCTGCAGTTTGTCACTGGCTCTGCAGATTCTCCCATCAGCCCTTTCAGCTTTTCCAGTCCATCCAGATGTGCTCACACACACAGCCTCTAATTTTTCACAGGAAGGAGGAGGGTCTCTTGCCTCTCGTCCCGCCTCTCGGTCCCAGACAGGGCTGTCTTTACCTCACCTTCCCTCTCACTCACTCTCCCTACGTCCCTACATCTCCCACTCTCTGTTTTTCCAGCACATGCCTGCAATGATGCTGATGGCAGTGACAGGGTCTGCATCTCAGCCTGCCTGCCCGTCCCGCCCCCCTCCCCAGCAGGCAACGGTGTGTAATTACAGAGCAGTGCAGGGCTGAATGGTCTGACTGGTGGGGGCGACTGTGGTCTGCTGACAGAGGAGGTGTTTGTCTGGCCTAAACACCAGTGTTCCCATTGGCATTCTGCAACAGGAGACTGGCCTCAATGGGCACAGACAGCTGTAGGGTAGACCTCTCTGCACAGGATGCAGCACTCACCTTCCATAACTTCCCCTCCCTCCTGTCCAGCTTCCTGCTTATTGCATTTTCCAGTAAGGAAAGACCCATCACTATCTACCCAAGAGGGGTTTGGCCAGTGTCGCTGAGAATACCTCGAAGGCACTTGTAGATACTAATTACAAGAAAGTTGAGCTTTGTTTCACAATCATTCACCACCTTTGCCTCTAATCAGTGAGTAGAGCAGAGCGACCTCCACTGTTTGTTAACACTTGTCTTAGTGTGTAGGCGTTTCACTGCTGTTCTGTAGTTTTACCAAAACTCAGAGTCTGATTATCTCACCATCTATATGTGGAAAGTAATGAAGCAAAATACTTTGCTCACGTACTTAAGTAGACTTACTTTACTTGAGCATTTGTGACATTATTTTACATTTACTTTCCATATTTTAACACAATTATCTATACTTTCAACTTTATGCATTTCCACACAAACACATTGCTTTAGTTTTAATCCTCAAAGACCTAAATAGCCACCACTAACCTATTAATCTTATCAAAAGATGTAAATAAATTAGATAAAATGCAGTTTTTCAGCTTTTCAATGTCATATGTTATATGGAAACACTGTCACCTTCTGCGATATTGATTCATCAATAAAAACCACGTATTTTGACAAATTACAGTAGTTGTACACACTTGTTTTTATGTTAAACTGATGATATATTTTGCTGAAAAAGTCACTTTTCTCTCCAGTTTTCTCTTTATTGATACAATAAGCTTTGAATTTACTCTGAGCTTTCATGAACATCTACATGATCAGTAAATTAAATATAGGAAAAAAAACAGATTTTTACAGAAAAATGCCAAATTTATTTATTCATATAGTAAAACAATAACTGATACAAATACATAATTTACATACATAATTTTAGACAGGAAATAACTTTGGAAACTGAAATTCGAAAGTCTTTAACGGTTAATGCATTTAAATCCAATTACCAATAATTAGTTTTCCACAAAAACAGGTAGTAGTAGAAATGTCCTTATCCATTTCAGAGCCTTTCCTTTCATTAAGTTTGAAGAAAAATGATGAATCAATACTTATACTTTTCCAGGAGGCTTCTTTTTTTTGTAAGTATATCTATACTTCTGTTAGAGTAAAGAATGTGTGTGTTCCTGCCACATCTACTAAATGTCTACATCAGCACAAGTGGAAGAGATCTAAAAAAAACCCAAAAAAAACTGTCAGGAATGCTTAGGAGATTATGGTATATAAACAAATTTGAGACCATAAAACGCAATCATTTTAAGTGAATATAAAATTGAATAACTATGTATATATTACTGCTGTGTCAGTTATATCCAAAAACAAAAACCATAAGAGTAAAGCAAAATGGAAACAATTCCCTCAGTGCCATGAAAGCAAACAATGCTGTGGTTTGCGTAAAGTGGCTAAAATAAGTATTTGGCACATCTGTGGAACTGTAGCGTGCAGATTTGAGATAGTATGTGGTCGGGACAAGCTGAATAACAAATCCACCCAGCAGTTTTTAAACATTTCCTCCACTTGAAAGCAGCAGATGTCTAATAAAAGTGTGTGGCACAGGCTGACGATCCAGCTAACACCCTTCAATTTTATTAAGAGAGACACAATAACACAGCAGCTCGATAAAACCCAGCTCCTCCTCCTTGACCCTGTGCAACCCAGATAAAAGCTGCTTTGTAAACTTCTGCCTTGGCAACACTCTCTTTTGGTGAACTCAGTTGGCATCTTGTCCAGTGATGTGCAACCGTGTTCCCTGTCTTGATGTCTGTCTGCTACTCTCTTGTGGTCGCCAGGGAAACCAGTGAAAACAGGACTCGAGGGCCGCAGACTAGCATCGACTGGGTAAAACCACACACTGCTCTGCTGCTGCTTTAGTGTGGCAGGGAGGGGACCGTCTTGTCTGTGACCTCTCTGTATAAAAACACTCCCAACACACCACAGTAATGAAACCCCACTCCCCTCAGCCAACACGCTGCCGCAAGCGGCCTACAAACAATAGCTCTAAAAACAACTGGGATCCGAATTAGACCTCCTCACACACGCATGTCCTATAACACATTAACTGCATCTTATTGCTGCTGACTGCACCGTCCAAAAATAATCTGCACGCTGCTGGACAGGGTGCACTTTATAACCCGAAAAATAAGCCAAACCCGTCAATGTTAAATGTAGCTGGGTGACTTTTAAAGGATTGCTGTGCTTTATTACCACTTGGGTCTTATGTTCATAGTCTTGGCCCTTGTTTCTGTCGGTTTTGATAAAACTGCAACTGCTGAGAAATGAGCCACAGTGCTGTTACGCAAGAATCAAAAGTATTCAGACAATCACAGAGTTTGTGTAGTG
>JAPTYQ010024793.1:0-11704 GCA_029814465.1 Ostorhinchus cyanosoma
TGTGTGTGTGTGTGTGTGTGTGTGTGTGTGTGTGTGTGTGTGTGTGTGTGTGTGTGTGTGTGTGTGTGTGGAGGAGGATATGCTATATGATGTGCATCACTGATGGCCAGCTTTATCATTAAACTTTAATCACTCTGCTTTCCTATAAATACCTTTCCAATGATCCAATGCATTATTCAGTCTCAGGCCGCACACACACAGAGATACACTGGCCAGGAAACACACACACATACACACAAATATACACGTACACACACCTGGAAAGCCAAGAAAAAGCCAGTGTCCTGAAGGAAGGAAATCTTATGAACATTTAAGAGGTTGATGGCTGACGGGCAAAAATAGTCAGATGTTTGTCCTGCTGCAAGTGCAATCTACCACACTGGGTTCTGCCATACAGCTGGATGTGTTTTAATGGTGTAAGACATATGTTCAAACTCCAACATGTACTCAGACCAACTCACATTATATCCCAGTTTGTGGTGTCTGACTTTCAGCTCATGTCTACACTCTTCAAGGGTACTCCCAAAAACCTTGAACTGTCAAGACAGTGACTGGCACATTTCTATAATATTTGAGTCATGCTCGCAGGCCACCATGTTACATCTGTTCATCAAGTCATGTCGGCTGGTAAATCAGGGCGTCCAATGAAAGACGGAGGGAAAGTGTTGGGTGACATGAAACAGGACAGAGGAGGAAAGAGGAGGAGGAGGCTAATGGAAGAGGAGCTGCCACTGGGGTATTAGTCCATGGATTGGTGACACAGAAATGATAGTGAGAAGGGAGGAGAGGATGGTGAGATGGGAGGGTCAATCGATGCTTAAAAAGGTTTCACTCCTCTATAGGGACGTCGTGTAGGTGCACAAACACACAAGTCTGTTGAAAATGAAAATACACAAACACACACACATATGGCTCCATCTGGCTCAAAAGACAGAGGGTTAGCCAAACAGCAGCATTTGTTTCAGAAACAGTTAGTTAGGCAACCATTTGGGCAATTTTGTAAATTTATAAAAATGTACTGCATATGGGGTTCAAAAAAGATGAACTTCAACCTTCCTTGTATATGTTTAAGTCAAATTCCAAACACTATAGGTTTAGCAGTACTGACTGTAGTATCTGTGCACAGGCAGACTTTTTTTTAACCTAGATTTGTCATGGATTGCGTATGCACATAACTTTCTCGCTCTCCCAGCTTGTGATGAGTTGGCTCAAAGTTCAAACTGAGCAGTGACGTAGAAAAGAGAACAGGTCTGAACATGGACTGAGTGAGAGACCGCAGGAGAGTAGAGTAGCACGCAGACAGCCAGAGGAAGAGGAAAGACTGGTCAAAAAGAACGCTCCAAACGTGATCTTGCATTCCTTACATGGGGTGGAGCGAAAGAGACAGAGAAACAGAGAGAGGCGAGGAATGGGGGGAAGGGGAGGGAGTGAGGGAGGAATGGGAGGAGGGTGACAAGAGAGAAAGTTTAATTTGGCGCCAGACAGCATTTCAATACCTGGCAGACAACCGCACAAAAACACACACACACAAAATATCGACACTATGTAAGTGGCACAGAAGTCCTTTTGGTGACTTCCCATCGTCCGAAATTAGATTAGATATTTGCCCTCCACCCCCGCTCCCTGGGTCCGGCACAGCGGCAGATTCCCAGATAAAAATAGCCAGAGGAACTATTCAAACACTGCTGCCTTTCTGCAGGGAGTGTCTGCTGACTGCACTGGACTTAAGGGGTTAGAGAGGGGTTAGGAGCTCCACTCCACTGCCTCACAGAGTCAGTGGCCTGGGACAGCCACACAGCATGTCTCTATCACACACACGTACCACTTTTATCTTACTTTTTTTTTTCCAAACACAGGAAAGCATAGCATACTGGTAACCTCAACTCTTACACACACAAGAGTTATAGCAAAAGAAAAGGCAATGATGCAATACAGCAATATTTCATTTATTCTACATAATAATAATGGGAAGGAAACTATTACAACTAACCCTACATCCCCTCTCAGTACACTGCCTGGTATTGTGCTCCAATGAACTGAGGCCGGACATGACATACAGAGATACAAAGAAGTTGCAAGTCAATTTTAATTTTCACTAACCAGATCCAGCACAATTGATCTGAATAGAGATACATTTACAACCTAACTGTGCACTGATTGCTTACTGTAATGATGCCCTCAGCATGACCAGTATTATTGGGGTTAATCTAAGTATGTAGACCAGGAGTATACATTACAACGCCAGTCTCATAGAGCTCTACCACTGGCAAAAAAAAGCCATCATTGGATACAGCACCATCACTAAAGGATTACAAGAAATGTCTATGTGCAGGTATGTGCTATAAGCCTGGCTACATGGCTGTGATGCATTCAGGGGTGGTGCATTAGTCCACTGTTGGGTGAAGAGTTATGGGAAGAGTTAGCTTAGTGACTGACTGACAAAGTGCTGTCATGGTGTTGACAGGTTACACCGTGATTATACTCTTAACAACCAGAGAAGTGACACTCTAGGCTCTAACCTAAAGGACAGATCATTGTGTTGTGAGGATCCAAAATAAAACCTCTCGTCTGAAAGGATCAGGGGAATAGAGTTACCTGACCATCACATGTGTGTGTCTAGTGTGTATGCACGCACATTCAAGTCATCAGATCAGGTTCAGTGCCACCGCTGTCACCAAGAAGCTGCTATGCGCAAAGTACACCCATCAAGCAAAGACGTATACATTAACACACGGACTAACGCATAACAGAACTGCTCACCAAATAATCCCTATTCCTCTTCATATACTCACTTGATACTGTTTTACAAAAACATGCCATTCTGTGCCTCACACTGACTCACCTCTATAACAATGTAGGCCTGTAAACTCCCCATATTACATTACAATACACATGCATGCGCAAATACACAAACAGCTGCTGAACAGTGTAGGTCAATCCTTGCACACTTACACACCCTTCTGCATTCTCAAAATGTATTTTAAAACCCATTTGAAATTAAACCCTTGGTGTGTGTGTGTGTATGTGTATGTGCATGGCTGAGTACATTTTCAGTGGCTAATATTAACTCAATGCATTTTCAAATTTTTTTAAATAATGTACATCGTTACAAAAATTCTTCAGCCAGTTTTACGTATATCTAACTTAAGAGGTATTACACTCGCAGTATGAATTTTCTGCCTCTAGGGAACTTTGAGTCAAAATAAGAAAAACTATAGTTTGAGAACTGATCTGCTGAAAATTTGAAATGAATCAGGCACAGATTATGTTTATAAAAAAGGTAATGTATTGAAGCGTTATTCACGTTATGTTTAGTGATTCATATTCAAGTTGTGTTATTTCATTCTAATAAAAAAAAAGTTCTGCAAGTAATGCTGAATCTGAAGTGGAAATGATGCCACTGAGAGGCAACCAAATGATAGACACCATATTGAATTGGTTTGTATTTGAACATTGTGTGACATACATGACGTACACTATATAACAGAGGCCTAATCATAAATCACAAATTTAAATGCAGAAATGTTACATATAGTAGCTTTACCAAAATGCCAATGTATTAATGCATGCATGCTTTAATCTGAGTTTGTTCAGAAAAGGCTTACTAAGATAGGAACTGTTGTGTTTCCCCCTCATGTGTAATGCAGCACAGCCGGCAACTATTAACCTTCTAAGCAGGAATGTGGGAGGTCCAAGAATTCCAATAAAAAGCAGCAACGTGTTTGTGTGAGTGTGTATGTTTTGTGCATTTCTACTTGTGCACATTTCTCAAAAGTAGAACAGTTATCTGTGAAAGGTTTGTCCTTTGAAGAATACAGACCCACCCCATTAGCCTTGCTGACCAATAACCAATACAGTCAATACAAGGTCATGATGAGGCTACAACCAATGGCATCACAGTAAAACTAGGCTCAGCACACACAACAGATGTACACACACAGCCTCAGGACACATTTAGTTCTGCTGCCATGTCATCAGCGTAAAAAGTGAATTTTAAATGGACCTCTTTAGTGTTGAACATCACAACAAGGCTACTGATCAAACGGCCAAGTCAGAACAGCCGATAGATAATCCATAGGATTTGATGGTCAGATCGGAGGTTAGCGTAGGGGTCTGTGGGGCAGGGTGCAAACGGGACAAACATCAGCGCTGGACAGCGGTCAGAGGCCGTCAGAGGCACACAGGCCGTCAAGGGTAATGCTGCCTTGTTGGCTGTGGTCTTCCCAGTCTCCCTGGTCAAGGGCGGCACAGGACTAATGGCGGGGAGGTCCATTAGTGTTGACTGGCTGAGCACATTGTTCACTTTGGTCACATTCCTGGCTAAATACAGACATTTCCACAACTGGAGGCCCTTCCACCAGAAGTCATTTGTCAACTTAGCATTGCAGACGACCATATCAAAAGTTGTATAAAGAACTCTTGCGACAATAAAAAGTGGGTCAGACTGCCTCCACCACACAATTCGTTTTGCCTTCTTTAATCCTTATCTTCTCTACTTAAAAATATAAACTGTGACTTAAAAAATTTCACAATTGTTACCAAGCCTGCTTAAGATTTTAGCCTACAATCTTGTTAGTAAAAGATGTTTTGTTTAAAGGTTTAGCAATATATACCATATGTTCATACCAGCAATCAGTCCACGCTTAACATACAATAGAGATAACCAGTTTTGTTACGGGATGTCATCTGTTTCAGGCTTTAAGTATGTTGGCTGAGCCTGATCACAGCAGGGCACTGTCCCATAAACCCGGCGGTAAAACTGTATTGGGATAAAGGCAGGCAGCGGTTTTGCTGTGGTCAGCACTGCATGGGAGTTTTCACAGATAAGGCTAATCGCTGCGCTTATCATCACAGTGGTTGTTGAGATTGAAAAGCATATGCTCGCAACAGCACACATAAACCCACACAGGGAAAAGGTGAAATGTTCTCTCTCAATTCTTTTCTCACAAATTACTCTTTTGTATACTGCCCTGTCACATCATGAGGTGGGACTGTGTGCATCTCAACTAAATACAGAACAAATCCACAGTAATGCCAATCAATCGACGGAATCAGTGGGGAGCACAAAGAAAAAAAGAAAAACAATCATGATTAAACTACGTAAATGAATGACTAATGAAAAGTGGGCTCTTTCTTTCACACGTCCACGTTTCACACGCATGCAGAAGTGCGGTCTCTTCACTTGTCAAAAGCACCACCAAACTATGAGCTACTCTGTACCATTATGAGCACAATGAGAGGTCCCTGGCCCCACAAGTCCACACACAATCAGCCCCAGGGCCTGCCCCACTCCCACCATTGTCCCACACTCCACACACACATACACACAATGGCCACTCCAGAGCCAGGGGTCCCACCATGCAATTCCATCACACAAAGACACACACCAGTCCTTATCCCGTCAGAAAGGAAAGAATGACAGAGGTGGCAGGAGAAAAAAATTGTATCCCTTGGGAAGGGACGGAGGGAAACGAGTGAAACACAAAAGGTGTAAGTGTGTGTGGGGTGGGTGTGGACATATTAGAGAGGGAGATACATACTGTAAAGTGGGCCATTTATTCTGGTGTGTGTCTTTGCTTGTCAGTAGAGTTTTATCACTTATTATCAGAGCCTTTGAGGTACATATGTATGAGAATATTAAGGTGTAAAAACTCTCTGCCACCTGTGGAATACTCTGAATTAGGCCTGCATAATATTAGGAAACTCTGCATCATTAAACAAATACTGATACCGGTTCTATGTCTTTCTGTTTTAAAGAAATTAATTAACTTTAAATATACCTTCAACGAACCAACTGCATATAACCAAGTAATGTTCAGTTATTTCTTCATTTCTGTACTTCATTTCCACTTTCTTATGCATGGCTTTTCAAGTAGTTTTGTCAATTTGTTTATTGCCCGTACTCTCATCATAATGCCGATGAGAATGTAATCAGTCAGCTCTATCCTGCCTCCGCAGATCAGATAACATCAGGCAGCAACTCTGATTTGATATCAACAGATATAAAACAGGAAACTTTGCAACAACACAGAAACACCACCTGTCTGTCTGCAAGAACAGATGCAGCCATACCATTTCCTGCGTCATCACATCAATTCAGTATCAGCAGAAATATTATAATTTGCCAGGCTAATGAAATGACTGCAAAATGGGAGTGCATGGGAAGTGTCCAGTGATGGAGGGAAAGGAGAAGATGTAAACTCCACAGAGGCAGCAGCAGCAGCAGCTTAACACACAGGATGTAATCCTAAAGCACCGAAACATCCTGGGAAAAGATGATTACATTTTTTATCCTACACATATCCTTTCTTATAGGTTGTATCCCCTCACACTCTACTAATGTGTCCACTCTGAATTACTCCATCTACACAGGTTAAGGGTTAAAACTATTCTTGATTGCAAATGCAGCGGGGCAACAGCAGGAGATCAGACAGAGCAGGGCAGCAGTACGGATTAAGCAGTTCAATAATTCAACTATTTAAAGGTTCTGTTATAAGATCAGTCTGTTGTGTTAAGTAATATCTTTGGAAGAGTGTTGCTATGTTTACCAACGAGTCGTAAGGGGTTTATCTAACATGATCAACAGAGAATTAATCAAATTCAGGGCTGATAACTGATAAATAACCTGATGACATTTAGATTCAGCAAACTGGAGTTGATTTAAAGTAAAGTTTGTCTGAAGCGATAAGTGAAGGAATCAATGAAGTTGCTGAACATAACCAATCTCACAATTACCTTACACAAACTATACAGCAGCATATGTGAAAAAATGTACTTGCTTAGTTCAAGCACATACTCCAAACCAACCAGAGCACAAACGGGTAGTAAGACCAGTTAACATTCTTTTCATTTGCAGAACAGATGACAAACACAGCCAACCTACAACACAAACATACACTCCAACCACATACCTACAACCCATAACTTAAGCACTATTAATTTTTAGTACCTTCCCAGAAGCACTTAAGCGGACTGCTGCTGTCACACACACAAACACAGCTTTCCTTGTAATAAAAGGGCTACTTTGTGGTGGGATGTGGTGTGATGTCATGGCAGGCTCCTCTGGGCTGCTGTGGGGAGTGGGTGTGTGTGTGCAGGAATGTGGAGAGTTGAGGGGCGAAGGCTGGGTGCAGCGGGAGTCAGGAGGGGACGGGGTGGGGGAAGGGAGGGGATCAGGGGAACGTCCCAAGTGGAAAAGGATCCCACACGGTTTGTCAGTCACACCACATGGTCCTGTGCCAGATGCTTAGAGTGTCAACGCATTATTCCTGGAGGTAAAACAATTCATTACAAACAGATTATTCTTATTTGTTTTTTCTTTGAAATAATTGAGGGTTTCAATCGCAGTGTCTTGTGCACAAGTACAGACATTTATTTTATATCATCTAAAAGTGTCAAGCCAAAAAGGTGAGTTTTATTACGGTCACTCAGCAGCAATAAAATGCATAGCTAGCACAAATGATTGTACTTTAACTTCCTCCTTTCAGAATAAAAATTGCTTTGACTTTTGAAGAGAGAAGCAAGAACAAACTTATGCAAGCATTTCAGGAATTAGACAAACAGACTCACACAGAGCTCAGCTGACTACTGGAAACCCCCCTCCTTTCTGTCTCACTTCAATATGCTGACAGGCCAAGTACCTGACAAATGTAGGCTCAGTGACTGGGTTAATATCAGCTGGGTCGTTGTGGACCTGACCGGATCCAGTCACCTCAACACCACCACCATGAGGATAGATGTTAACTTATCAACACATCTCTGAGTCAGCCAGAACAAACACACACACTCACACACATACACACACCATCAGTGCTTCTAGGATTTTCACTTTGTATTGTGAAAGGTGCTGGATGGTGAAATTAGGTTGTCAGGGTGACACAGAGGATGTCGCTGTAACAACTGTACAGTAGTTCAACCACTTCCTCTCGAACAGGAGTACAGTGCTAAACCTGCACCAGATTTGTGTCTTATCTAAGCTGAACCGCGGACTATACTGTGAGCAACTGAAACCAACAGGTTAATGTCGGGGCTAATAACTATCTGGCTTCTTAATCACGCAGTAACGGTGTCAACGGAAGCTGGACCCACGACAGCAAACAAAAGACAATAAAGTCACAACTGGAGTCCCGTAAACTTACCACTATCTCCAGGTGTTTTCATTCTTTCGGTGTCTACTTCTCAGGGTAGCTCGCGGGTGAAGTTTGCGAAACTAGATGGATTCCACAAAGTTGGTTTGTGGAAAGAAAAGTCAGTCTCTCGGCCGCTTCCTCCCCCTCAAGTTCCCAATCGGGAAAACTAGGTGAAGACACACTGCAAACTTTTGTGGCCACTGCTCCAGCGGCTTTCTCTTCCCCAGCCGCCGCTACCGCCGCCGCGCGCTCTCTCGGTTGGCTTCCCCGGCTCTCCGCCAACGGACCAAACCGACCAAGGGGCTTGCTTTCTCCGCGAGCCGAGCGGTTCAGACCTAGCTGTCGGTCCTCGCGTCTCGTCCCTTAACTAATAGCGATGAAATCTGCTCAAGTTGCGGCGGAAAACGGCCGACCGTCCCGACTCGAGCCGACCGAAGGAAGAGCCTTTCCTCTCTTTGAAACAAGTTGTTTCGTTAAGTGTCCGTCAGCTGTTTACTCCGTCTCACCGGCATCTTCGTCGCTATTTGACATCTTTTCGCCGTAAAGCTTTGTTACTTCTTTGACAGAAATTACAGATGAACCTCTCTTTCGTTGCACACTTTTTTTAGTCCTCCACTCACTCTCACACCACTCAGTGCTACTCTCTCCTCCCCCCGTGCCTCGCTCCGTCCTCGGGGTGTCGTGTTTCTGTGCGGGGCCCGCCCACACTGACGGGGAGGGGAGGGGGGGCTAACGTGGCGAGTCACGCCCACTCACCACGAGCCGGGACCTGGGCTGGCGTCACTGCAGCACGCGGCGTTGCCGTGGTGACCGCCACAGCGCGCTCGTCGCGGTGATATCACATCCGCGTCCAGCGATTCCAGAGCGGCGCGAGAGTGCTTCTGCTCGCGGTGTTCATTTGCGTCAATCAGTGGTCGGCCTGGTAATTAGACCACTTCTATTATAATAATTATCAAGTGGCAAATTGAATCAGACAGCGTCAGTTAGTGATTAAGCCGAAAACAGGAAACTCAAAGTCGGTGTTATGACAGTGGTATAGAATTATGGAGAAACTTTACCATTTTCGAGAGAAATTTCAAAAAATGTATGTGCCTTCAAAATTAAACTATTAAACGCGCTATAGGACAAATAGCTTAACACTGTCTCGTTTGTGTCATTGTGTTTGTGATTTGCTAAAACTTCAGTATTTCCGGAGCTGACTGAAAAAAATAACAAGAAAAGCACAACCTATAGACATAAGTAAAATCTGAACTTTTTTATCTATTCAAAATTTTGACCGGGAGAATACACTTGCATACATTACATAGTCAATATACAGATATGCACCGATGCGAGGTCTTTGCCAAAGCTAATGTGCAGACCATGTCCCTGGTTAAGCTCTTAAGAAACAACACTAAAACAAACAAACAAACAAAAAAACAATATGACAAAATAATATGGAATCAGCAAAGACTAAGCATTTGGAAAAAATACATACATGTTGACACAGATCAAGGAACAGTAAAAAATAATAATAATAAAACAAATAGATCAGTTGTCATAGGATTATTGTGTCCCCTGTGTAATCATATAAGAAAGGAAATGCCGTATTTTTGGTCCTAGCAAAAGCATCACACAACACATCTACTCAACAACATAGATCCATCAGATCCATACAAAATATGTTTAAAATCACATGTTGAGAGTCAGTCAGAAGTTCCTTAAAGTCAATAGGAGAAATATAATAAAGTCAGACAAGATCAAACGCTGTCTATTTGTTGTGATGGGAAAATTATAGTTGCAATCACACAGTTGCCTGCTTCTATTTCCACTTATATTGTATCACTGAATACTACTTTAATAGCTTGACAGTGGATGAAATCAATGAATTCTTGAATAGCTTTAGAGCAAAACCTTTCAGCTTTAAGATTTGCTATACCCCCCTATATGAACACAAGGACTGAAGTCCTCCAAGCTTATATTTAACAATTAAAATTTCCCCCAAAAACCCAGTTGTACTTTAAACTCATGTATAGCTGTATTACATGACATATGAATTTGCCTCATTAGGTGCCATAGTCCCGCATATACACTTGATATTTTCCAGAGAAAGATGTATGATGATGTAAATTTCCAAGTTATATCAAATGACTATGGTATGCATATGTTGCCTATTAAAAGTATAATAAACAAAATTGTTCTAATTTGTGAAAGGATGGTCAGTGATGTGTGAGGAATATATACTGCATACGCCATTTGCATAAATGAACTACCACTGTAACACAACTAAACTATTCAACATTACAAATTCTCATTCTGACTAAACTTGATTAAAAAAAACTCTTTTTCCTTTTCAATTTTATGAAAATGTGTCAAATATATTGTCAATTAAAACCTAAAAAACAACAGAAATGAAGAGAAAACTTTCATGTGATTCTCTTGCCAATCGTTCATGGAGCATTAACTCCTCTTTCCTCTTTTTAAGGTAGAATAAACCAAACATATTTGTCCTGCAAACACACACGCACATAAATTCCCACAATTCATGTGAATCAGTGCCTCTGTGCAGAGAGACGTGAGGTCAAGTAAACCCTCTCACTTCATCAGGTATTTGGCGTGGCGTGGTTGATTGTGCGAACCGGTGTCATGCCCAGCCTGTCAACTCAAACACACTGACCTCCTGCTTCCTCATATGCTGCTGATATGAAGCTGTCATGTGTTATCCAGAAACACATGTGAGTGGGTGAGGCGTCATACATGGGAGATGAAGTGCATCTCCTCTTTTGCCTTTTTGTACTCAGGAGGCACCTGGTGCTTTTTTTTGTGCTCATAACTGCGTTGTTACATCAGTGATGCTCGCTGCTGCCCTGCCTTGTCAACAGGATAAGACAGCAGTAGTAAAACAAAGTAAACAAAGTCCCTTGACAGCTGTAATGTCCCTGTGGTGTGATTTACAAACAGGATTTCTCCTCCCTTCACTGGCCATTCTCTGACAGGCTCAGGAAACCCACTCTGTTCTGCCTGATAAGAACTGGACCAAAAGAAGGGGGGAAAAAAGCAGCCTCTAAATTGGATGCAGAACCAACACATTTAGGAAACTGCTGTCCTGTCTTCTTCAGACCAGGAAAAACCACTGGGCAGGACTATGAGGCATTTTCTCACACATGCTGACCACAGAGATGGGAAAAAAACACCACGCTGTTCCCATGTCTGTCTTTCTCTGATGTCTTGTCATGAGTTTTGCCACACTTTCACAGACATATAATTTCCTCTTTTTTGCTTTTTTTTTTTTTTTAAATAAGGTGTATTACTGAAATTGAAGAGCTCCTTAGCATCCTAGAGAGTTACCGATGAGAGCAGAGACATCAAAGAGAGGACAAGTGGAAAGACAGCAAAATGAGATGGAGTTGGTGATTAGGTGCATGGTGGACAAATAGCTTTTCCTCTTTGATTTTTCTGTGTGGGTTTATGCAAGTGCGTACCTGTCTTTGACGTGTGCGAGCTCACTCTATTGTAACTCAAGCACAGCAGATGACATTTACAGACAAATCTACAGCACAGTACATTCTGAACACTGATAAAAACAGTGCGCCACC
>JAPTYQ010024898.1:0-11696 GCA_029814465.1 Ostorhinchus cyanosoma
ATCTATAGTCTCTAGATCAGTTCTTCTATCTGACTGAACAGTTCCTCTGGAGGTGATTCTGTCTGAGTTTAAATGTGATCAGATATTTGGACTGAAATGAGACAAATACACTCGGTCAGAGTTAGATTTTTTTGCAGTGTGAGTTCAGTTTCCGAGAGGAATAAGAAGGTTCTCTCATACACGAGTTTAAGAAATACAGTTTTATTGTTCAAAGTCATGCACATCCATCCATTGAACTCATAAACTCCCTCTTTACACACATCGCTCTCAGAAATAGCAACAGTCACATAAGTCTACATAATGCACTACTGTGTGGCAAACTAAACATGCTCCCCCGGTGGTAAACATGGAAAATATTTATTTATTTAGTTCAGTTTACATCAGCAAAATACCACTTCGTAATGACAGTATTCGCTCCGGTGTGGTATTGCAATAATAATAATAATAATAATAATGAGAATAATAATAAATAAATCAAAGAAAAGGAAGGCGTGACGGTGGAAATGAGCACGTGTGAATATGCAGATCATATCCTGGTGCTGCTGCGTCTACATGACTCATGCATCCTCACTCAACATTAAAGGTGCAATCAGTAAAAATGGCTCTTCAGCAGCGTCGTGAATCTACAGCAGTTCCAGCCGACACTTCCACGCCGGCGACTCGGCTGCCAAGTATTAGCATATGTTCGCCTGTCCAAAGCTGGTTTTTCTTATATTTGTGACAATATTAGCAAGTTAGCCTACGTGGCTAAGTGGTGGAGACCCAAAACGTACAATATTGAATAAAGTAACATTATATGAACAGCATTTATCGCGTTATATAATAAATAGACAAATATACAAACGTGTTATTTTTTTTTGTTGGTTTTTTTTTTGCAGCTCATGGTTTGTTTCAGTATTTATATGTTTTTTTTATTAAACATTTTGGGTCTGTAAAGAGTCTAAAGCTGCTCCTTATGATATATATATATATATTTATTTTATTTAAGAAGAAACAGACAACATATAAAATACTTGCGACGTGAAGAAGCTCAGTAAATGTACATTTTCCCCCAAAGAGCCAATGAAATATATAACTTGTATAATATAAATTGCACCTTTAAGACGGAGTGGCAAAGAAATTTAACAGAACTACCTCATTTTCAATTTATTACTCCTTTAATAGATAAATAAAATGAGTAAATTGTAAATGAATAAATGCATAATTTCATTTTAATCTTGACAAAAAGTTAAGCAAGCTTTTATTGGTTTTGCGGTTTACAGTGGTCGTCGCGTCCCATTGGCTCCTGACGGGCTATTGCTAGCACTTAAAAACCAAATGATACTTAAACAAACTTTTATTCTACGTTAAAACATCGATGGGTTCCGTGAAGAAAAAGCAGAAGCCACGTTCTTTTCGACAGGATGCAGTTGTGGCGAAAATGGCTTAATTTACAATGAAGCCCACGACACTTAAATACAATATTACATAAACCTTAATTCATCTTAAATATTTCTTATTAAACAATTTATGGGTGATTTTAGTGTCTTCGATATACTTTTTCATTTAACCTGCATAATAAACATGCAATGGCGCTTTACTTCTGCCAGTGTCTTTTTGGAGAAATTAAAACAGGAAGTGGTGTTTTTTTTTTGCGTAAAAGCTGCGAAACAAAAACAATACGGATGAACAAACCTCAGTTAGAAGGATTCAACACACGTCATGGAAACGGAAATCTGGAAAATAAAGCGGAAAACGAGTTGATGCTAATGAAGCTCTAAGCGTTTTTTTGTCGCTGACATTTTTACGTATCGGTACCAAAGCCCTCATGAAAGTGACCGAAACTGAACGATTGCACTTTTCTTCCAGTTCGCCTGAACGTCTTCCCGCTTTCAGTGAGGAGTGGATGAATTACGGTAAAAAAATAGAAGAATATAAACGGCTCTGGTGACTGAATATGGGTCATGGATGTTGGATAAAGCAGTAGCGTTATTTGGAACTCAAAGTATCGGCTGAAGGTAAAAACTCTCCTCACTAACCGAACAGCCCTGCAATGAATTCTACAAGGAAGCGATAACTGAGGCTGGAAATGATCATTGAATCCAAAGAAAGCTAGTTCATTTCCAGTTAAATTTATCTAGATTACCCTACTTTTAACGATAACCCTAAAGCAGGGAGAGGAGCAGAAAGATCCCCATAAAGATCACAGTACATAAGAAAGTTGCCAAAGAAATTACTGCTTAAATTATAATTTAATTTGCTTATTATTATATATCTTTAAATGGCTATATTTTTGGAGTTAAGCATAAAGCATGGAGAGCAGCAGTAAGATGCATCAGTGGCAATAATGCAACAATGGTTACCCGTGTACAATTGCACAAAGTATTGGCCTTATTTCATTTACACTTGGCTACATTTGGCAGCATGGCTGTAAAACCTAAAGCAGGGAGAGCAGCAGCAAGATCCCCATAGACAACAGAGTACATACTAAAATTGTCAAAGAACTTACTGCTTCAAATTATTATTTAGTTTTCAGTTTAATATATATATTTTTAAATGGCTGTATTTTCAGGGCAAAGCATAAAACATGGAGAGCAACAGCAAGATGGCATCAGTGGCAATAACGGTTACCCGTTTACAGTTGCACAAAGTATTGGCCCTACTTCATTTGTGCTTGGCTATATTTGGTGGGACAACTGTTTTCAGGGACACGTAAAGCCTAAAGCAGGGAGAGCAGCAGCAAGATCCCCTTAGACAACAAATTGCATAATAAAATTGTCAAAGAAAATTCTGCTTCAAATTTATATTTAATTTTCAGTTTGATGTATTTTTTAAAAGGCTGTTTTTCCTGGGACTTTGCGTAAAGCATAAAGCATGGAGAGCAACAGCAATATGGCATCGGTGGCAGCAAAAATGACACATGTATAATAGCACAAAGCATTGGCCATACTTCATTTGCAGTTGATGATATTTGGAGGTACGACTGTTTTCGGGACAAGTAAAACCTAAAGCAGGGAGAGGAGCTGTAGCAAGACCCCCATAGACAACAGAGTACATAATAAATTTAAAAGTAAAATTAAAGCACTTACTGCATCAAATTATTATTTAATTTTCAGTTTGATATATCTTTTTAAATGGCTATATTTTCTGGGTAAAGCATAAAGCATGGAGAGCAGCAGTAAGATGACATCAGTGGCAACAACGGTTACTCGTGTACAACTGCACCAAGTTTTGGCCTTACTTCATTTGCACTTGACTGTATTTGGTGGGACGACTGTTTCCAGGGACAAGTAAAGCCTAAAGCAGGGAGAGCAGCAGCAGCAGCAACACGGCCACTGTTCTCAATTAAATAAATATTGGCTTTTACCCTTACTCTTAAGATAAAAATCCTAATTAGCTATTTACATCACAACTGAAACGTAATATTCCAGGCCCCTCCCACTTTCTGAGGCCTTTAAACATGGAGGTTCTGAAACTCCTCTAAGGGTTTGTACAATTCCCTCTGATCATTAAGAAAAACTCTACAGGCTCCAAAACGATCAATTTTAGTTTGTCAGAGAAAACTGCGATTTACTGGGAGAGTGCTGTAGAACCTAAAGCAGGGAGAGCAGCAGTAAATCACAAACACCACTGATTGTGTTTACATGCACAGAATATGGTTTGAAGTCAGATTCTCAGAAATAAAAGCTGTTTAACCGACAAATTAAAAGATCTTATACTTCATTTAACTAATATCGTCATATCCTGTGTCTTATTTTGGAAAAAGGCCTAATGTGTACATGAAATCGAAAAAAAAAAAAATTGGGAAGTACTACTGCACATGTTAACGGCATGAAAAGCAAACCCTAAAAGTTCAAGCTAATGCTACGCTAAATTTACCAGTGGAGAATTTATTGGAGGGCTGTTGGATTCGATCGCAGTTGTTTTAGCTGCTGAATGTTAGCATTCGGGTAAAAACACAAAACTATAACCACGGTTGTTTTAACTGGAGCTGGTTTCTTCTTCTTCATAGAAATTAACCATCATGCTTTGTTCTCCATGATCACATCTAAAGAACCGAAGAGTAAAAACAGCTGTTGTAAATACTGCGTGCATCATGTTCAACTGTAAAAGAAACAATAACTAAAGATTTTCAGATGATTCAAGTTGTTTTTTGTCGAGTAGCCAACAGCGCAACATTTTCTGATTCGGAATTGTGCGATCACTTAGACATAAGATTTTAACGTCAGGTTCTGTTCTATGTTCCAGTCCTATGGTCTGGATGCAGGTCAATCTAACTATGGAAGTGGGCGGGACTTTTACTGGAGGAGAACTCAACTCATCCAATCACAGTCCAGATATGACTGACATCAGTGATCAATAGGAACTAGACTGAGATCTGGAACCAGTTACATGATATAAATCATTAAAATACGGAAAGAAACATTTTTAATATTTCAGAAATTTGTCAAAATTTGTGAAAACTGTGACCGAACGTTTTAGACGCTGGACACAAGGAAGGAACATAAATTTGAAATGAATCTGACCAGTAGTTTCAGAGGAAGTTGTGGAAATTTAGACACTGTTGACTGAGTTTGACTCTTCAAGGTCACTCCAGGTCAAAGGTCAAAGGTCATGGATCCAAATGAAAGTCCATATCTGACTTCTATCTGTGCTCAACAGGAACTAGACGAATATCTGCAACTATGTACATGTTATAAACCACCAAAATAAGAACCATTAGAAGGAAAACATTTTTTAAAAAATTGTCAAAAATTCAAAATTTCTCAAAACTGAACAAACTTTGACCCAAAGAAGGTACACGTGAAACCTGAAATGAGTTCAAACAGTGGTTTCATTGGAGAAGACGTTATGAAGAAACTGCTAACAAAGACAAAAATGCCAACGAGCTAAAAAGAATGTGGTGAAAAGCAAAGTGACGGTAATCGGACTTTTGGATGCGTCGTCTGACTTGTCTTGTAGAATTTGACGACAAATCGTGGAATAAACAAACATATGTGTAAATGACGGCACAATTCCTGCTTTCTCCTACGACTACGCTGTTTCCTGGATGAGGTCCCGTGGTGGTCTATGAGGAGGGGCGGGGCTTGGCCTCGTTCGCCTCCTTCCTCGTCGTCTTATTGGCTAACTGTCGGACACAGACGGCTCAGATGTTCTCCTCATTGTGAAGCTTTCATCCACTCATCCTTCATCTTGCATAGCTCGTCCCTGACTTATTAAGGCACTGAATCCTCCTCTCTTCTTCTTCCAGTGATCGTCTGTCTTTGCAGATCTGCATTCCCTTTGCAGGCAACGTTTATCCGTCTCCGCTAACAGGAACTCACTAGCGCGTCCGGAGCAGATCACTCACGGTCTTTTTGCTGCTTTGGTATTGCTTTTCATGAAATCATTAACCCAATAAATGTACCATCAAGCCCTAGTAAATAATTAACGTTTTATTAACGAGCGTAAACCTCACTAGTGGCACCTACAGACTGATGTTTCCTACATTACAACATACAGAACAGCTGACTAGAGCACGTTTCGCTAATCTTAGCGTTAATCCGGAGGCTAGCCTTAGACCAGAGGCTGTGTGGTCAGTAAAGAGCTGTGATTCATGGCAGTCTTTGATCAGAAAATGAGATCATGTGTGCAAAGTTGACATTCAGTACAAAACATCAGTGGCCTGTTGCACCAGGTATATGTAAGTTCTATCAACAAAACGAAGCTAAACGGTGCTAAAATTAGCTACTGAGGAGCTAAAGGGGTGAAGGTTATCTCTTCCTGTGGTCATTCAGTGAAGAGAACAAACATTAGCGTCCAATGGCTAACGGCTAAGGGACTTGATATGGAAGTGGATCCATTTGGACTGAATGTTTACGCCGTTGGAAGCTAATAAATGTAAATAACAACAATGCAACAACAAATTATGGACGTGCCTGCTGCTTAATGCTTCCATTTTAGAGACTCATGGTCGAATTCAATAGTTTAAGAACTTTCAACTTTTTCATCTTTTAAGCATGGTTCTCCGCTAACACGTGACTAAAGACGGGTCTCAATTTTCTTGGAATCTTCTCTTTTTTTTTTTGTTGGTTCATCTAATTTCTAAGAAAAGTCACTGAATGTCAGGTGATAACTGCAAACCCGAAAATATTCATCCACAGTGACATCTGCTGGTCATTCTAGAAACTGCAGCATTTTGACAAACGCATGATTGTCGACGGTCACGAATTGAAAATTACTCCCGATTAACTTGACGGTTAGCTAGTTGTATCTAATGTCAAATAAATTAAGTTGCTACTGATTCGGGGGTTAAACATTCTCAGCATGACTAGTGCGATTGCCGGTTAGCGTTAGCGGTTATGGATATGTAAACCAGAGATTTTGGCGTACATTGACACAGCATCAAATGGCCTTGGAGAACACGAAAGGAAGAAAATGCGTACGTACAGCACACCAAATGCAATAAGAACTGGCGCGATATAAATTGCGATTTCATGAGATCATCCTGTAAAGGGTTAAGTTGTACTTTATATAGGTTCAACAACCGTTAACTGTCAGCTGTGCGAGTTTATACAAAGCGACGTTGGAACTTACTCATATCTGGTGCAACCAATCACATTTAAGGACTAATCCGTGTTTTCCTTTCTATTGAATGGCAGCCGATGTTTACACCATGCCCCCATCCTTAGACTAAAAAAATCAAAAATAAAACCAAAACATAAGGGTGGTGTTTGAAGACCAAAAACCTCAAAAATGGATTCACTTTCCAAGCAAACGTTTTGGGACTTTTTATTTATTTCTTCTTCCAAACAAAAGATGGAGGTAAGTGGCAAGCTGATGGAGGACTCGGTTCTGTTGGATCTGTGGCTGAGGCCTGGGGTCGCCGGGCGTTATCGGACCCAACTGACCCGCCACTGACTGGTCGATCATGTTGCGAGCGATGTCAACATTTAGTTAAGGAGCCCTTCACACACAGTGTTGGCGTGTACAGAGTGTGGACACGGTAAGAACATCCGGACTGTACTGAATCCAGCACAACAGCCCTGGAGGCGTGGCTTCGGGCTCATCAGAGGCTGTTTTATTGGATTCCAGCCGGTTTCGTAGGCGTTTCTTTAGCGTCCACCTCCTGTACCTACATGCAACGTGCATTATACACATGAAAAGTCGTAAACATCATCATACTAACATTGTCCGCGCTTTGTTTTTCAGTCGTTCTCCTGAAAGTCTGTAGCGTTTCAGGATCTCCTCGCTCTCATCTCCTTCCTCGGTCTCGTTTCTTTTGCTCCTTTTTGGATTTTTTTTGCTTGTAAATGTAGAATAAGATGAAGCAAAGAAGTCATCATCTGAGCCTGAAACCGGTACGTGCCACCAGTCACATATGATACAGTATAGGATCTGATATTTTCTATGTACAGAGTCTTCGAAGCATTCCGAACAAGGTGTGCTGGAGGTTGGAGGATGAGGAGGAAGAGGAGGAGGGAGGAAGGCTAATGGGCGAGCTAATGGAGGAGCCTACGGATGAGAATCCTCCGAGCGTTGAACCCGTTGTTTGGTCGATTGGGGACTCGATAAAAGCGTTAACAAAGGTTTTGGAGAAGAAGAAGGAGGAGAAGAAGAAGAAGAAGAAGCACGGATCTGGATCAGGTTTTAGTCTGAAAGGGAAGAGTCCGCTGCTCCCAAACCCGTCAGTTGAGCTGATCCTCGTACTGTTTCCGGAAACAGTCGCCGGCGGGGAAGAACTCCCAGCAGCGCTCCTGGTACATCTTCCATACGTACGACTCCTTCAAAGACACACATGGAGGGAGGAGGGTTTGAACACATTTACAGACTTTAGGAACATTTGGGGAAACAAACAGCAACGTAAACCTCACACATGGGTCATTAAAGGCGTCAGCATGAGTCAAACAGGTGGGAAAAAAAACAAGGAACAGGCTGCAGTTCCTCAAACGGCCACTAGAGGCTGGAACGAAGGTGAGTCGATCCATGGAGGAACAACAACAACTAAAAATGGAAACTAAAAGACAAACATTCAAACACGTATATGATTATTAATTCTATATAAACTGTTACAAATACGATTACTCTGAATGAAAGACAGAACAGAAACGGTTTGACTCGTACTGAGGCTGGACCACATGACCCGGTTCAACAAGGGCCGCTTTAACCCGGTTCAACAGGGGCTGCTTTAACCCGGTTCAACAGGGGCCGCTTTAACCCGGTTCAACAGGGGCCGCTTTAACCCGGTTCAACAGGGGCCGCTTTAACCTGGTTCAACAGGGGCCGCTTTAACCCGGTTCAACAGGGGCTGCTTTAACATGATCTAGTTTAACTTGGTTCAACATGACCCACTTCAACATAAGACAGTTTAACCCAATTCAACAGGAGCTGGTTCAACATGAGCCGGTTTAACCCGGTTCAACATGACCCAGTTTAACCCGGTTCAACATGACCCAGTTTGACCCAGTTTAACCCGGTTCAACATGACCCAGTTTGACCCAGTTTAACCCAGTTCAACATGACCCAGTTTAACCCGGTTCAACAGGCCCCGGTTCCGTCCACAGTGGTCAAAGGGATGTGGTTTACCTGGCCTGTGTGCTCTGTTTCATCTTTGTTGATGAGATACATCACAAAGAATCTGCAACAAAAAACAGACAGAAACACACTCAACGACAACAGCAGCAGCTCAGTCCACTGTCACTCAAACATCTGATCTAATATTTAATTCCACTTTTACTTTCATTTTATCATCTAATATTTCACTTCATCTGTTTATTTTAGCCTAAACTTTACCACTTAAACCTGGTTCTAACACATGTTCATTAGTGTCTGGTGAGTTTTTTGAGGAGCTAAACATACTCGATAACTCGGAAATGACCAAACACACTCAGTTTGACAGTTTTACTGATGGTTTTTGTAAAATGACTCAACAGCGCCCCCACAGGCTGGTACAGGAAGTCCATCTATGGCATTTCCATCTGCCGTCCCACATTTTTCTAATTTCTCTCTACATTGAACCGTTCCAAAGTTTATTTATCACAATATATAATCCTCTGTATTTATTTTTTTTAAGGATTTCACTGTATTTAACTTAATAATCAGGTAAAATATCAGAGTAAATTCAACTGTTATTAAATGAACAAAAGAGAAAACTGAAGAAAATGTGACTTTTTCAGCCAAATCTGTCCTGAACTGAACCTGAACCCAGTGTGTCCATCCACTGTCATTGATCCAACTCTATGGTTTTACTGGTGAATCAATGTTGAAGAAGACAGTGTTTCCATGGTAACTAATGTCCAAATGGGTCATATCTGATGACCATGAAGAACTGTATTTTACACCAATTATTGACATGTACTGATAGGATTAATGCATCAACAGGTATTAAACAGCTCAGATCAGATCAGATCAGGTGGATGTTATTGAGTTTTCATCATCATCTTCATCATTTTGTCCTTATTTTATTAGATGGTTTTCACTTCTGGTCCATAGGAGGCGCTGTGGTGCATCCCTACTAAAAATTACATGTCAAAGAAGAACTGTTTCAATGTCAATTTTCACCATTTTAACCTAAAGACCTAAAAATAAACTAACAAAAAAGTTGGTTTTGTTGAACACTCTGGTGCCCAGTTACAGCCACTTGCAGCTTTAGTTTCACTTCCTGTTTATTTGTCTAAGGCTAACGTTTATAAGAAGGAAACAGGTTTTGATCCGAGACGATACTCCTCATGGACTGTCCACAGTCCAGGTCTGAGGGTCCAGGTCCAGGTCCTGGTCCTGGTCCTGGTCCTGGAGGGTCCGCATACTCACAGGTAGTTGGCTAAGTTGTGCTCCTGTAGCGTGTGCGTTTCAAATCCGTGTGGAACAGTGTCGAAGTAGTCGTTTCCGATTCCGCAGATAAAACATTTGGTCTGAAAAAGAAACAGATGAAACGGAGTCGATTCATTTTTCTTCCAGAACCAGAAAACTGCAACAGTGTTTATAAAAGACCACCAGTGTTTTTATACCGACTGTTTTTACTAAAGTTACAAAAACAATACTGATCGAAAACGGCCTCATTTCTGTGAATAAGATAATCCAAAGTAAAAAAAAAAAAGTCACATTACATAAATGTAAATGAATTCATGTACAATATATGAACATAAATATAAAAACAACTGACAAAGAGACAAAATAAAGAAAACTGACTAAATCAATAAAAAGGAACATAAAATAAATAAACAATCCAGCAAATGGGCAAAATTATCAATTAAAGGAACAATAATTAAAGTTATCAAGAATTTGACTAAAAATTTAAATAACGAAGAAAATTAGCAAAAACAAGAAAAATGGTAAGTTGAAGGAACATAAAACAGAATAATGAATAAACTGAACAATAAATAAACAAAACAAAGCAGGAAATGGACAGAAATGAGGAAAATAATGCAGAAAATTGACAAAAATTAAGAAAATAATAAAATTAACATAAAAACTATAGAATTCCGAAAATGAGCAAGAATAAGCAAAATGATCAATTAAGAAAATAAAAATGAACAAAGTAATCAAGAATTTGAACAAAAATGAACAATTTAATGCAGAAAATGCATGGAAATGAACAAAATAATAAATTAAAGGCTCCAAAAATAAACAAAATCATCCAGAAAATCAGCAAAAATGGGTAAATTGATCAATTAAAGAAACAGAAATGAACAATATAATCAAGAATTTGATCCAAAATGAACAAAATAATGCAGAGAATGGATGAAACTGAGCCAAATAATGAATGAAATGAACATTAAAAACCACATAATCCATAAAAAGAGGCTCATGATCAGCTGAAGGAACAGAAGCGAAGCGGCTGCAGGGACGTGGACCAGTTCAGCCTCAGGATCCGGCTGATGAGGTCTGGCTCCCAGTCTGCATTCCAGTTCATCCCAATGGTGATGGATGGGGTGGGGTCAGGGCTCCGTACTGGGGCCACTTCAGGTTTTTCCACACCAAACTGGGAAAAGTGCTTCTTAGTGGATGTGCACGTTCGAGGCAGCGCTAACACGAGCGTGTGCGTTCGTGAACAGCGGCACATCGGCGCGGACGCTACGTTCAGGGGCGTGTGTTCACCTCCATGTCTTCTTTGACTTGTTCCTGCTGGTCCCTCAGTTCACCAAACGCATCGATGATCAAACCTGGAACGGCCAAGAAGCAAATGCACCGGTCAGCCGCGAGGGTCAAAGGTCATGACAGATGAAACAACACAAGTCAACGTCCAGGGGTGTCAATATTATAACCAATAAAATAAACGACTCTGTTTTAGAGGGAAAAGAGTAAGAAGAAATCATGAAAATGTTCACGTCTCCAAACTAAACTTTAAAAATGTGAATAACATGAACGTCTGGAAATTTATGAAGAAAAACATTTAGTAACAGGTGAAATACTGTTAAAATCACACTTATTTCTCTACAGACATTTCACATTGTTCTCATTTGTTCAGGTTATTCACATTTTTGTGAAACTTCATCCCACTCTTTTTCAAATGCTTGTCTTTCTTTTTATAAAGGCCCTTTTGTCGTTTGGTTTGAATGTTATATTTGAAAAAAGTGCCTTTCTTGAGTTTTTTCTTTTTTTTTTTTCCCAATTCTTCTTATTGAATTCAAGGTGAAAGAAAGTGATAGTCATACAAGAAAAAAAAAGACACTTTGGATTTTCTACAAAATAAAACAGAAAGACAAACAAAAACAAAACAAAATCCTAAACTCCCCCCC
>JAPTYQ010024929.1:0-11694 GCA_029814465.1 Ostorhinchus cyanosoma
TCTTATGTGTTCTATTTACCATTTCTGATTTCTTGTACTTATTTAATTATTTATTCATTTTCTTTCTTGTCTGTCCTCGTGTGCTCACGTTTTGTTCTGGTTATTGTTGATGCTGATATTGTTACTATGGTGGTTGTTGTCGTCGTTGGGTTTTTGTAAGGGTCTTCTGCACTTTCTTGCCCCCCCCACACACACACCCCATGTCATGTCCGGCATCGAAACGTATCTCAATAAAACTCAAAATAAAGACAGTAGAATGTCATGGGGAGCCGTCATATACCTTACGAAGTTTCCCTTGGCAAAGCAAAATTGCTCAGCACCAAAAGAAGCCAGACTACCATTCTGCTGTTAGGATGCTGGAAAGGACAGGTTAAAATTTTTTTTTTTAAAAAGTCACGCTGAATCTAGTCATTGTCCACAAAGGACAGAAATGTCTGAAGTTTCTTGATGTCGTTTTGCAGGGCTGTCATGGATTAACTTACCACTATATTAATTGTCAACTTCTGAATCTGGTTTTTTAAACATAGTGGAGCATGCATTAATGATGCAATGACAGAGATAACTGTCTGACCAGTCAATGGTCTGCAGTGTTTACACGTCACATTCTAGTATCTCTTCACATGTTTTGGTTGATAGATGAATGAATCCTTTTGTTTGGCCGAACCAGGCCAGAGGCCTCATGTACGAAGCGTGCGTACACCCTTTTCCACACTCACGTTCAGATGTACAAAGAGTGATTTGACTGTGGAAATGTGTGCTCCTCCACGCCAACTCCATAGCTGGCGTACACACGTTTCTAGTGCTTTGGAACCTTTGGCGACACTTAGAGGTGATACTGAGAAACTGTTAATAATGTGAAAAAGTCAATTCCTCCGAGTGATGTGCACATCAGAGACACACAAATGAACAATTAACACACCCAGGTGTCTGCAATTAGATGAGTGGATATAAAAGCATGCATGAAATGGTGCAGGACATACCGATAACAACAATGGCAGCTTTGGCACTGTTAGAGGACTTAGCAAATGGAGCGGTGCGAAAGGAACGGGTGTTCAGAGACCAACAGGATTGCCTGGCTGAAGATGACGAGTGGCTCATCAGCCGCTTCAGGTTCCCGAGGGCAATCCTCCTAGAACTGTGCGTGGAGCTGCGGCCACGGTTGGAGCGCAACACGGCCAGGAGCCATGCCTTACCTGTGCCCATACAGGTGCTGACCACACTGGGCTTCCTAGCAACGGGGTCATTTCAGAGGGAGATGGCCAACCGATCAGGACTGTGCCAGTCCACACTAAGCCGAGCCATGCCAGCTGTGTGGGATGGCATCATCTGAATGTCAGCCAGGTACATCAAATTGCCATACACTGCAGTTGAACAGGCCAACATAAAAGCGCAATTTGCAGCGAGAGCCGGTTTTCCTAATGTAATCGGAGCTATCAACTGCACACACATTGCTATAAAGGCACCATCACAAGATGAATATGTGTACGTAAACAGGAAGCATTTCCATTCCATCAACGTACAGATCATCTGTGATGCGCAAATGCAATTGAATAACATTGTTGCGAGGTGGCCTGGATCAAGACACGATTCATTCATTCTAACAGCATGGTTGGGAACAGGCTCCAAGCTGGCACTGTGCCGGATGGATGACTTCTTGGTGAGTAAATCATTTAATTGTCCTAACATTAATCCACCTGAAATGCGTTGAGCATCTGCGCTCCGAAAGTCAGTCTGTTTTCATAGCATCATTGCTCTTCAGTTGTTAAAGTTAGTGGCTAGCTGTTTTTTGCTGCTTAAACTACAGAGTCGGAGCTTTCCAACAAGCCCCTCATTGTCTGTGTGTGACGTACATATGTTAATAAACACGTGCGTAAAGTTTCAAACCAATTTGATCAGCCTCACATCGTCTCCGGCGCACAACTGCATTCAGTTGCAATAATGTGACCCCTGTTACTGGTGTGTCCAATTACTGACTGGAAAGTTATGTACAAACTATACCAAGGTGTCAGCCCTTTAATTGATCCCAGTTGACCGTGGCTACCCTCTGAAAACCTGGCTGATGATCCCTCTCACCAACCCCCAGACTGACCAAGAGCGGAGGTACAATGATGCCCATTCACGCACTCGGTCAGTGGTCGAAAGGACCATTGGCATGTTGAAGGGCTGGTGGCGCTGCCTGGACCGGACTGGGGGTGTGCTGCTGTACAGACCTGAAAAGGTGTGCCGCATTGTGATGGCATGTGGTGTCCTCCACAATTTGGCACACCATCCCACTGCCAGAGCAGCACATCCCCCCACCAGACGAACCAGATGCTGGACCCGTCAATGCCAATCCTGCCTGGGAGGCCGTGCGGGCCTGACAATATGTGATTTCAACCATTCAATGAGGCAAGGACACAGCTTTCACTTGTTAAGTAATTTATTTAAAGTATTATTAATGTCTGTGAGCACATTAACCAGTCGGTCCATGCGTTCAGTGACGCCGTCAATTGCACTGACGATTTCCCCTTGGGACTCCAACACAGCACAGGTGAGGACACAGCCGGTGGGACGGGCATCAGCAGCTGGATGTGGTGGCGGACCGGAGGATCGGCTGACACCGGGGAGGCTGGAAGGACCTCCTGCGTCTGTGACACCACACTTCGCTTGTGTCTCATCCTCTTCTCCAGCTTCATTGTCTGTTTAGGAATAATAAATTGAGTAATTACATGAGTCACCGTCTCCGATTTCCTGTTTAATATCCTGGCATGATTACGCATGAAGCTGTACCTTGTTGGTTGTCAGCAGACTATTGTATGACCCATATCATGAACTAATGTGTGAGTTACAGAAATACAAAATATACTTACTTTTGTGGTGATCTGAATCACCCACGTGTGCTCCCACCACCCCTGAAAGAGCAGTGTCACCCACAATAGCGGCGACTCTCTGCTCAAACGGGGCGAGTTCTTCCTCTCCTCTCCTGCCGCCCGTCTTGACCATGCTTCGGCGGTGGGAAACAGTCCTTTTTACATCCACTTTGAGGTCCGACCACTTCTTTTTCACCTCTGCGACTGTGCGCTCCTCTGACCCTACATAATTTACCGCCGCACACACACGCTCCCATTCACTCCTCTTACGCTTGGTGTTAATGCCAGAGGACAGCGTGCCAAAGATAATTTTTTGACGTGCCTCGACCTCATTCACAAGTGTCTCCAACTCACAATCAGTGAAGTTTCTCTTTTTACCTCTTTTGTCCATTCCTTCGTCTTTGTATCTGACCACTAGAGACGGAAATGTCACCTGCAGGCCCTATTTATACTAATTTGCATATTTATATATGGGCGTGGACAGGGAGGAGTCTGGTTCTCCAACATATGCGGTCAATTCCACGCTGATTGTGATGTACAAAAGAAAAGTGCTTGGATTCGGGCGAACGCACAGTTTCATACATCTGAATTTTTTTGTGCGAACGGACTTTTCCAGATTTGGCCATATGCCGGGTTTCAGTATGAAATCCACACAAGTCTTTGTACATGAGACTCCTGGTCTTTTTGTTTTCCCCGTTTGCTGTCAACTGTTGGGAATATACAGAAAACTTAAGCATCACAGAATCAGAATAAAATATGATAAAGTTATTTCCGTTTTACTGACATGCTCTGAGTTACGTGAAGTATTGACTAGGGCTGCAACTAATTTAAATAATCAGTTAATCTGTAGATTTTAATAACTAGGTTAATCAATTCATCAGATAAACAAAAGACTCAATTCTTAAAGATTTGCATTTAACCCGAAGCAATATAGATGGCAGACAAGTCACTAATGATTGCATTCCCACAATGGCTTCAGGTGTAGTTAGCGAGCACTAACCCACTACCTACACTGGTTATAGCTAGAAACTAACAAGATATAGGCCGCTACCGCTGCATCACTACCGGAAGTAAACAAATACACGCCATGTTGGAAGTTCAGTGAGACAGACTGTGTGTTTAGCAGCTACTTTATCAGTGGTTTAGATATTTTAAACAGGTTATTAGTGACAGTTTATCATTAATATATGGTAGACTATTTTCAAACTGAACACAACTGAAAGGCAAAGGTACACTGAGAAACTGGCTGCGATTGATGGGTTTTACCCTTAGAAAGACAGATATATTAGGTACTAAAACAGTCATTATTTTAGATATGGAAATGCACATCTTTTTGGCCTTTCTTCATATCACTACCACTACACCATTTAAACCTACGGTCCCCTGTTGTGGTTCTTAAGTCAGGGTTAATGGTATGGTTCAGACACAGACGGGCTGTGCACTGCACCCAGCCCAGTTTGAGGCCCGGGGCTCGGCTCCAGCCGGCCTCTGCATCTGAACCGTATCATGAACTGTGACTCAAGAACCTCAATACATACTGAACCATGGATAACCAGTCCTGCTGCATCCCTATTGTTCACCACTTTTAATATATAATATACCACCGACCGGTGACCGTAGGGCTACTACCATACTCAGCACTCTGCCTCCGGGCACCGAGTTCCTTATATTTTTGTTCCTGGTTGGTTAAAACAGAGGAGATCCTATAGAAAGACTTCTTTTCACCATGACCCACCCTGTTTGAGCAGCCTAGGACTGCACCAAAGTTAATCAGAATAACAATTCCCTCTCCAACAGGCCTAGCACTCCTCTTTCTTGTTTGTGGTTTGTCTTCCAATATGGCAGCATAAACACAAATCCCATGACCACTGACATTATGCTGTAGGGTCTATAGTTTTCAACCAGCTCCCGTTATAGGCCATCAAACTACTGTTGTAAATATTAGTTCCAGCCAACGATAGGTAATGTTCGTCAGGTGGCCTGATAAATGGAGATGGATGAAAACGATACAATGACGACAGTGTCTAAATAGCTACCTGGCTAAAGTAATCATGACACGTATGCCATTTTAAACTAGGTTTACATCATGTTCCCAGTGGCCACGGCAGCCCCTTTTGCCTTAAGGTAGTGCACCTTGGGATTTTGGTTATTTCTTTCTCCATATTTAAATTTTGTTACATAAACGCCACATTACATTTCTGCTCTGTGTTTTCCTCCATTCCACTACAAAGCATGCACATGAGTCAATAATAATGTGCTCAACCTATCGACTGCCAAATTTGTTGCCAACTCTTAATCATTTTGGGTCGATTTAATTGCTTGGTTGTTAAAGCAGTAGGTGAGGGTTTCTAGTCCATGGGAGTCTGAATACCAGGCCTGGTCTGTGGTGTCCCCTGAGCCCTCAGGAGCCCGTCCACCTCTCCTGTCAGTCATGGCTTCTGGTAGGTAGTTTGTGATGTACGCACAATCTGAAAGTCTTGCCAAGAAAAATGAAACTGTTGTAACTCAACAATCAGTATCGCACTGATAAGAGTCACAACCTGAACAGAATAACATGACAATACTGAATTGGACTCAGTGCCACCTATTGGTAACAAAAAAATGACATGTTTGGGTGTTTTGATGTGCATGCTGAACATGTTTTTGTCAGAAAACCATAACAAGTGCATGACTTCCACATTGGTGACCTTACATGACGTCCTATGATTTTACTGCCACGACCAGGTCTGAGGCCTTATCAAACGAAAAATTCATTCATTTTGTGAGCCCACTTTATCCTCACTAGGGTCATGGGGGTCGCTGGAGCGTATCCCAGCTACTTATGAGCGACCCTGGTTCATCACAGGGCTGACACCTATGGGCAATTTGGATTAATCAATTAAGCTATCAGTGCATGTCTTGGTTGGAGGAAGCAGGAGAACATGGAGAGAACCCACGCAGACACAGGGAGAACATGCCAAGTCCACACAGAAAGGTCCCACCCCCATCGACTGGTGGCATCAAACCCAGGACCTTCTTGCTGTGAGGTATGAGTGCTATCCACTGCTTCACCGTGTCACCCCAAACAAGAAACTGTTTCAAAATACATTTTATTTATATATAAATAAAATTGAATGTGGTGTGTATAGCACCAAATCAATCAGGAAAAACTACCTTTAACATGTAGAAACCTGGAGCAGACCCCAGTTCCACACTACAGATCAAAATTTTGAGCCCAGTTGAAAAATTGCATGAATGTGCATTTTTCACTGTTGGACCTTAAGGTTATAAGTAAGGTTTCAAAATGCAAAAAGAAGAAATTGGAGACAAAAAAAACCAAAAAAAAACTTTTGGAGTAAGCAATTTATAAACATTAACTGTTGTTTTGAATAAATTGTGAACAAGTTTTCTTTTGTCTCACTCCAATTTCTTGTTGTTGAACACTCAAATCCATGTGGGTTCAGTGTCAGGTATTCACACTGTCGTGACCTCCTGATGCAAAGGTTCTAAAGTTTGGTCTGTGATCATAGTTGAGCTGCATCAGTAAAGCTTCTGTCAGTGCTGAGGTTGGACAGTGTGGACACACCTGACACTGAACCCACATTTATGCACAGCTTTAGTCTTTCAAAGGCTGTGGTCTTAAACTTTTGATTTAACATTCATTTCAATAAATGTGTACAAGTAAATACATGTCATTTAAACATTTTCCAAAGCTATGACATTTTGTGGGTTCATCCAGGCACAGACACCGGGGTCCGGTGGGCTCACGGCCAGGCCAGCACGAACTGCATCCTGGGAACTATTTCCCTGCGAAGTCTACACGAGTCACCAAACATTTCATCCTTGGTCTAAGCTAGCTGCTAAGAACATCCGGGTATTCCATGCGTTCTTGGTTTAAGTGAACTTGCAGCTGAAACTGTGTTTGAGCCGCGACTGACGGCGTTTCACGAGAACGGAGGAAAAGACAAGAACGCGCATTCAGACACGGTGACCCCGGTCTGTAGCATGTTTCTGGTGACGGTAGAAGCACGAAATAGTGGCCACCTGTGGAAGTTTCACATCACTTTCGCTCCAAACATTCACATAAACTGGTCCGAATATAACAAACGATGGTCAACCTGAACAGAAAACACCACAATGTTAAAGCCGCCTGCTCTAATGGCGTATATTATTACGACGGTCCACTCTTTTACTGACCTGAATAAAACAGGAGACTCGACTTGGCTGCTCTTCCCAGAATGCAATGCATAGGAGGACGGGGTGGTGTGTCGCTTTAGTACCCCGGAGGAAACTGGACTAGAAGAAACGTTCCTACCTTGTTTATTGGCGGTTGGCAGCAGCTTAAAGGCGCAGTACCGCCACCCAGTGGACTGGAGGATGGATCAGAATAAAACAAAAAACTAAATCCTTCTTATAATATCAATATCCCTTAAAAATTACGAAATTTTATATATAAATATATATATATATATAACCTCCCCATGGGTCTCGCCCATGGTGTCATTCAAGCTAAAACTGCCACTAGGGAGCCAGATAAGATTCCACTATTTAATCCAAGAATCAAGTCAGGGATGGAAGAAAATGTTTTAGGACTCACAAAGTAATCATATTTGAGGCAGAAGTTCTCCTGCGACATAAAGGAACAGTTACATAAATGAATCACGGACCAAATGCCTTTTTCCATCCAGTTCTTGTTAAACAACAATTTGTTTCTGATTGTAATATATCCATTATTCAAATTGGTGTATTATGTGACATGAACTACGGTTGTATTCCAGTATCATAGGACTTGTTAATGAAAAAGAGATCATTTAAATGGGGAGTTTTGAGATAGCAAAGTCACATTTTTGTAAAAAAAAAAACAAAACAAAACAAAAAAACAAAATTCTTGAAATTTTTTAGGGATATGATGCCAGAAATTGTCTTTACTATTTGAAAGGGATTTTAACCAATTCATTTTCAAGCTTCCATTAATCGAATCAAGTGGCTTGTAGGCTACCCTCTTTGTATTCGTTGATCCTCTCTGCTCTTTTAATAGTAGTAGTAGCCTATTTATTACAAATGAATTCGTAATATACTGCAGGCTTAATTTGTAATATACAAAATATAATATTGTAATATAGGCTGTTTTTAAAGTTGTTTTTTAAGGTAGGAGTGAGAAAGTAGCTGGCTGGTTAGGTGGTCTGTGAATTTTCTTTATGATAAAGTGGTCCTTGGTGTGCAAAAGTTGGACAATCCTCGGTCTAAAGTATGGCAGTGAAGTTCCCTGTCTGACTTCAAGGCATCCTCTGAAACAGAGAAGTTGTAATTTCAACCTCCACACGGCCACTAGATGGCAGTGGTGTGTTGAAGCTGAGGCCTCCACCAGTATCTGAAGCATCAACAGTGACCATCTTTAACCCCGAACAACCTGACACACTAAAATTAGAAACAAAATGTAAATTTTTGGGGGAATTGTGATGTTTATTAGCCCTTTAAACATAATCCAAACAAATAATTTTTCCATATCAGTTTGATTAAATATGACATTTGATACATTGGGCATTTTTGGAAACTTTTTGCTCACAACAACGTTAACTTTAGATACAAAAATTAATTTTACCTGTGACATTTAGAAAATGTATAACATTTCAGGATGTTTTTTTTTCCACAAAACATTTTACAACCTTTTTATTTCCCTTAAATGGCACTAAAATTTCAATACTGACATGCCACCAAATGGTGTTGAATAACACGTGAAGGGTTGAAAATGTGTACGTATAGCACACCAAACGCCATAACTGGTGTATTACTTGCTTATCCGTCATCCTCCACCACATCAGATCATATTTTTTCAATGTGTTTTTATCAATGCCATCACGTTTACTGGGCTTTTGAAAATAGCTAAGGCGATTGTTGGCTGTCTTTACATTGTGCGCAAACAAAGTAGTATTTTGTAATTTTGGCTAAAGTCAGTCAAACAATGACGACACTTGACGATGACTGATTAAGGCGCCGGTAGAGTTCGACACAGGCGCCGTAGGGTTCTTCGCAGGCGCCGTAGGGTTCGACACGGGCGTCGTAGGGTTCGACACGGGCGCCGTAGGGTTCGACACGGGCGCCGTAGGGTTCGACACAGGCGCCGTAGGGTTCGACACAGGCGCCAGAGGGTTCGACACAGGCGCCGTAGGGTTCGACACAGGCGCCAGAGGGTTCTACACAGGCGCCGTAGGGTTCGACACAGGCGCCAGAGGGTTCGACACAGGCACTGTAGGGTTCTACACAGGCGCCGTAGGGTTCGACACAGGCGCCAGAGGGTTCGACACAGGCGCCAGAGGGTTCGACACAGGCGCCAGAGGGTTCGACACAGGATGGATGACCTTCAGAATTTTCCGTGATCTTTTTAAAAAAAAGTGTCAATGACACAATATTTCCAGTTAACACGACCACAGACGGACTCATTGTCCACAAAGTCAATCAGATGTGGTATCTGAACAGAAACCAGGTCCTTCTTGACCTCCACTAGTTAAACTTTTCCCCTGGTGGTAGGGCATTAGAACACACTTCTTTACTCTGAAAACAACAAAACGCAGCTTTCAGTCTGGTGTTTGTCTTCACATCTGGATCCTGTGAAGCCTGATCTGGAGGTTTTGAAGTCTGATGTTCTTGTCAGAAGAAGTGGTTCAGACACACCGTTTTTTCTTCCTACCACAAGGGGACATCAAGTTCTTGTGGTGAACACAGTGGTGAGAATGTAAAACAGACAAGGATCTGAAAGTCTTCCCACACTGGTCAGTTATATGGTCTTTCTCCAATGTGGAAGCAGAGGTGTCCTTTCAGCTCACTCCTGGTGAAAGTCTTCCCACACTAGTCACAGGTGGGTCTTCCATCCATGTTTACTGAAATCAGGTGGTCTTGGGCTTCCTCATACACAGTTGAGGACAAAATTATTAGCCCCCCTAAAAAATGTCATTGTTTTAAAAGTATTTCCCAAGTGCTTTTAAACAGAGCAACACATTTTTAACACAGTGTTTTTATTCATCCTAGTTTTATTTTGGATACTTACATTGTTTTAGTTTGCATACAGAAATGAAAATACAGCCTGCAGTCATTTATTAGTGTCACCTAGAGAGATGTATGTTTTGACCCAGGCCCAGTTTTACTGCTGATTGCTGAAGGTTTTCTTTCCAAATCTCCACATATCTTTCTTTGTTCATGATTCCTTGCACCTTGACCAGATTTCCAGTTCCAGATGCGCTGAAGCATCCCCACAGCAGAATACTCCCACCAGTGTTTCTCTGTGGGTTCTATGCCTGTCCCTTTTTTCTCCAAACATAAGCAGTGTCTCCATGTCCATAAATCTCTAGTTTAGTCTCATCAGACCATAGGACACGTCTCCAGTCTGCATAATCTTTCTCCAGGTTGTCCTGAACATACTTAAGTCTGGCTTGAAGGTGTCTCTTCTTCAAAAGTGGAGTTTTTCTTGGTCTTCACCCACTGCAGTCCATTCCTGTGCAGAGCTCTAATGATTGTCTTCTTTGAGACTATGATTCCTGATGTGGCCAAATCATTCACCAGTGTCTTGGCAGTTGTTCTGGGCTCTTTAGACACATCTCTCACTAGTTTTCTCTCCAAGGTCTTTGAAATCTTTCTCTTCCTACCTCTGCCAGGCTTGTTTTGGACTGTGTGGCTGTCTTTGAATTTCTGGATTATACCTCTCACTCCAGTTCTTGACACTTGGAAACGCTTGGATAGTTTTGTATAACCTTCTCCTGCTTTGTGTGCATCAATAATTCTTTTTCTCAAGTCCAAACAGATTTCTTCCGTTTTCGGCATGGTGCTTTCTCAACTGACAGCTCAATCTGTGCCTTCCAAAGACAACTAGTATGTTGAGAAATGCTATGTTGAAAAAAGTACTTGGGAAAATCCTGAAGAAACTTCAAATTTCATAGGAGGGGTAATAGTTTTGTCCTCAGCTGTAACTTTTAGGTCTCAGTTCAAATCCACCTTTGGCTTCTTTCTACATGAAAACACACAGAAACAGAAGAGGTGGTCACTGAAATGCAATGGAACAGATCAGAACAAACATCAGTTTGGAACCAGATTAAGCAGAGAGACAAAATCAACTAGTTAGGCAATCAATGAGACATTTTCAAGAGAACCAATATTTGATGATTTCTCCTTAAGAGATATGTATGAGACCAAAACAAATAACAGAAATATTGAAAGATGGTGAAAATGTGTCCAGTGTTAGCACTTTTTAAAAATATTTACAAACTCACAAAACAGTGAAAATCACTTTGTTCACTGGAACGAATTATTTTAATTGCATGCATTATTAGGGCCCACTTGCTGAGAATTGGCAGCAAAAGCCATATTGTATCTGTAATGTTCTCTATTATTATTTTAATTATTAATCTTTTTTTTAAAGCTTTGCAGGAACTTTTGAGGGCCTGAATATGCATTTGAAAACTGATGCAGATTCAACAATGTACAAATGAGTTCTTTTTGTACTAGCAGTTGGAGTAGCAGTACATCCACTGTTAATACTAGTATTTGTTAGAGCCCGACCGATTAATCAGGCCGATTATAGGGTCTTGCCGATTAATCAACACGGCCAATATGTAGCCGATTTATTAACTTTTTTTTTTTCTGAGGAGCTTCTGCTGTGTGTGTGTGTGTGTGTGTGTGTGTTTTTTTGCTGTGGAGCTTCAGCTGTTCGATGCTCCTGTGCGTGTGCGTGTGTTGGCCAGAGAGTTAGAGGAATAGTAAAGCCTGTCAGTTTCACTTTCACTTCTTCTCTGGCACTCATGCTACGTATCACCCGCCACATAAACATACGCACGCGTGCACACAATCACGGGATTCACAGAACGCGCTCTGACAG
>JAPTYQ010025030.1:0-11688 GCA_029814465.1 Ostorhinchus cyanosoma
TATATGTAAAAAAACCTTTGTTGACATTTTATTTCTATTGTCTTGAATTCCTTTGGACCCAGAGGTGAGTTCCAGGCGTCCAGACCCAGTCCAGGTGGTTTCCTTCTGCAGAAGCACAAGTGCACACACCTGCTGCTCATCTACCGGTGCACCGCCACCCTCTGGAGGACACACGTGCACACGCAGGTGGATCAAACAGGTTTGAGCCATGGGGCGTGGCTACAGGTTCAGGTGGAATCAGGAGCGGCGGAGTCTCCAGAGGACGCGGGTCACATGACGTAGGGTTGGTACCGGTGGCAGTGGTCTCCGCTGAGGTGGGGGCCACAGGTCAGGGCCACGCTGGCCGCGTAGACGCCCCTTGAATTCCTGCAGGTCAGCGAGTGTGACCCTGCGGCGGTCAACCACGAACAGGACAGCAGCAGATCCGACCTGAACCAGTCCTCATCAAAGAGCTGGATGGTCAGCTTCTGTCCCACCAAGACCTGCAGGAAAACCACAGAGACCCGACCCAGAACACGGGGACACTTCAAAGACTGGGCCTCCAACAGAAACCATGCTTTAACCCTCTGGTGTCCAGGTGAGCGCATTACGCACACTGTACACTGCACAGTGTTAAAGGTCCCATTATTTTATACATTTTTAGGTCAGAATTCATAAGATGTTTGGTAGTATTTCAAAAATGAAGCCATGATGTCAAGAATAAAGTCATAGTTTTAAAACAGCTAATTTAATTCAAATATCATACTTTTAGCAGATTGAAGTTGTAATATTCTGAAAATACATTTGTAATAGTACGATAAAAAGTCATTATTTAGAAATTGTACGCCTTGAGCCTCGTTGATGACAGTTTCCCTGCAGTCGACCACTTCAGTCAGTCAGAGGCAATTTACTCCAAATCTGTTCAATTCTTATGACGAAACAAACCCAAACGTGTGCCAACGCTCTTCAAAGTCCTTTGGCTAATGCTAATGTGTTGATGGTGGGCGGGGCTAATAGGCTCAGTATTTGGCCTTTGTGTGTAAACCCCAAATGAAAGTAGAACCTCACTTCTACCATGAGAGGGTACGACTTTATTCTAGTAAATTATGATATTTTTTCCGTCTGTTTTAAAATTACGACGTTATTCTCATATTATTATGGCGTTATTTTCATAAAATGATGACTCTTTTTGTATTCGACTTTATTCTCCTACAATTATGGGTTTCATCTTGATATTTTACGACTTTATTCTCGTCGTGGCAAGTGTTTTTATTTTCTTATATGGCCTTAAAACGCCATCGTAGTAACACCTTCTACAAAGGGAGTACAAAATACACTGTTAGTGGATGTGGGTGGGGTTTATTAAGTCACTGTTGTGGATGTGGGTGGGGTTTATTAAGTCACTGTTGTGGATGTGGGTGGGGTTCATTAAGTCACTGTTAGTGGATGTGGGCGGGGTTTATTAAGTCACTGTTGTGGATGTGGGTGGGGTTCATTAAGTCACTGTTAGTGGATGTGGGTGGGGTTCATTAAGTCACTGTTGTGGATGTGGGTGGGGTTAATTAAGTCGCTGTTAGTGGATGTGGGTGGGGTTAATTAAGTCACTGTTAGTGGATGTGGGTGGGGTTTATTAAGTCACTGTTGTGGATGTGGTATGATCTTCAAAAAATCTAGAAAACCTCAACAGTAGAATTCTCCCGACTACATGATTTTCCATTTTTGATGAACACTAAACACAGTTAGCCACGCTCTGATCGCATCATTTCAGATTCATGGAATTTTAAATGTTAACAGGACTAATAAACTCCGTCCACACCCACATTAAGTCAAGCACTCTAGTGTCCACCAGTGGGTTGAGCAGTTGTTTTACTTTTGTTTATTTTTCTCCATTTCTTTGTCTTTAATTGTAGGTTTTGTGAATAAAGTTTAAATAGACACTGACTGAGCCCAGGTTGTACTTGGCGTCCCATCGAGGGTTGTTTGACTTGATCTTACTGGTCCTGTAGAACTGGGAACCATGTGATATATCAACAAAATACACCCTGAAAAGTGGAGAAAACAGGAGAATTTGGATCATTTATGCTTTTAAACTGTGGAAACAGAAGGACTCTGGATCTTACCCATCAACGAGGCCCCAGAAGTCTCCCTTGAGACTCCAGCCTCCAATGATGGTCACCTCCAGCTGACCCTTCCCCGTCTGTTCGGGACAACAGTTCCAGTCGTGGTTGGAGGAGGAGCTACAGGACGGCCTTCTGTCTGAAGACGTGACGGAGTTCTCCTTTAAGTACTGCTCTGTAGCGGCTTTCAATGCGTCCCTTTGGACCTTGAACGGCACCAGTTTGTACATGGGTCTCAGTCGGTATGAGATGACATCAGGGTGGTCTTTGAGGGATTCCAGCCACTTGTGGAAGCCCTGGGAGTCGTGGTGCATGAGTGAGAACTCCCCATTCCAGACATGGCCTCCCACCACCTCTGTGTAGTGGTTGTGGAGATGATAGTGAGACAAGGTGGACAGGCCGTGGTTCTGGAGGAAACTGGAGCAGGAATTATGGGAAGCGGACAGACTGACTATCCCAAGACCCACTTTGAAGCCCAGAGATAAACAGTCATGTGCCTAAAAGACGACAGGGGAATCAGCCACATGGAGCAGGATTCATCAGTTTATAAATCAACAAACATCAACCAGGTGCGTCACGTACTTGGTCCAAGGAGAAGCTGTTGAGTTTGGACAAACAGGTCCGTGTAGCTGTGAACCGTCGTATTTGTCCTCCAAGTTCAACCTGAAATGACAGCGCAGTTGGTCCATTAGCACGAGTTCATTCCAATATTAATACTGAAAAACACTTTGTCTGCTGTAGTAACTGGAGCTGTTGGTTCGGCCCAGTTCCACCAACGCTCCTGTGAAAAAGTGAAAGTTTCCCTGCATATTAAGTCCAGTTACTTCAGTGATCATTCGACCGCTGTATCATCATGACACTCATTTCCTTACATGAAGTGCATCTATGTAAGAATCTCTGACCTTTAGTTCAGATCCACGGTGAGCTTCCATTGGGTCGTGTACAAACCAAAGACTTACCGGCACCAGATATCAAATCATGTCTGTGTTGAATAGAGCCAACCTTGGAGCTGCCACTGGATCTACTGTTTCACCACTGAGCAGATCAGACAACCTACAGACCCGTTATAAACTGGATGTATGAGGCCGCCTGAAACTACCACAACTGTCAGGAAATGGACACGAGGGGAATGAGGTTCTACGAGACTGTTTAAACCCCCGATTGGAAACAGAAGACAACAGTCCGACGTTGACACAACGGTTTGAACTTGTTACTGATTACATCAACTCGTGTAGTGACACTGTTACACCTACAAAGACTGAACAGACCTTGGATCTACAGCAACATTAAACCAACCCTCAGCCAGAAAAAAAAGAGGCTTTCAGAAAGACTTAACCAAGTGAAACATGAGCTGAACAGGAGAGAGAAGCAAGAAAAGAGGGTGACAAAAACAAAGTAGAGAGGACGATGCAGCAGAAGAACATCTGAGGATGTGGACGGGCCGAACATTCCGTATTAACCAGCAGGGAACTCCTCCTAAATAAGACCATGATGCCTTCTGACCTTGCGGATGAAATGAGTCCCGTAGATGTCGATGATGTTTCTGTATTCATCCTCGCTTGAGGAGTTGTAGTAACTCGGGAGTCTTTCCAGATCTTTACGGAATTCTCTGCTGAGGCGTGGGTTGGATACGGCACGGAACCTAAAAATCAGAAGGTTGATGAGCTCTGCGCTGACCCTGACCTTGGAGTCCGATGGCGTCTTCAGACCTACCTGTAATAGGTACAACTGACCCGGTGGGAACTGAAGCTGAACCGGTCCTCACTGCTTCTGGTTCTGGCAAAGTTATACACTTTAGAACGACTCCCTCCCACATTCAGGCCAACGAACTTATCCAGATCTAGACCAATCTGAAAGGAGGAGGTCATGAGCTCCTGGATGCTCAACCAATGTACATTTGTTCTTTAGAAATGGTTGTAAAATATTTATTACCTGCCAGTCAAGAGTTTCCTGGTTGGTTACTGTGTTGATGAGTGAACTGTGGACAGTCATACAAAAAACGATTCAGGAAAATGGTTGAATTTATAAAGAAACTGCTCAAGATGTTGTAAGAAATGGTAAATTCTTGTTTCATCACCACTTCTAGGTTATTGGCTTTTAGATTCTAGGAGTCACTGCTTTTCAGTTATGGTTGTAAACCTTGATTTTCTTCTAAATTTACACAGGTTTTAATTAAAGTCAGAGCCTAAATTACAGACGCAATGACAGAGAAGTTGTCACGATCAGACTGTTTGTCACTAAATCAGACAGAAGAACTAATATTATTAGCTTTACTTTACGCTGCAGGTCAGAACCGTAGGGTATGTGTGGAGGCACATGTTCTAACTCTGAAAATGCTTCCAACACTAGAGGTCAGGGAGTGTTTTGGGACTGAGTACCTGATGGATGAGTGGACGGTGTTGTCCAAATGAACTTCACAGCGAGTATTTGGACGCCAGTCTTCTACAGAGACCGGAAGCTGAAAATGAGACGCCGTCGTTAGCGTGTGACTGACCTACGACACCAGCGCGTTCGTGACACTGTTCCAGGTGATTTCACTTACTTTCTGCGGACGGTTTCCTTGAAGAGGGTTTCGATAGAGTCGACATGCGCCGTGCGGGGTCATGTAGGCGCCCACGTTGATCAGGTAGGCGTTTTTGCGCTCCAAGGTGACCACGTCAAACCCCTCCCCCACCAGGTCGTAGCCCGGGACGAAGTCAGCTGACCTACACTGGGCATAGTCCCCCGTCTCATAGGAGAGAGAAGGGAGGAGGTGCAAGAGGAGGAGGAGGAGGAGGAGGAGGAGGAGGAGGAGAGGAGGTGAGGATAGAGAGGAGAGCATGGCTGGACTCCAAGAAAAAACAGAGAAGTCAAAGTTATTCCATCTGCCGAACGATCAGAGACAGTTCAGAATGTTTTCTTGTGGGGTGTTGGAGAACAATTGTGTGATTGGTCAGAAATTTAAAATGGGTGTGGTTAAGCAAGTTCAAGATTATGCTGCCTTCATGAGCTATAGGAATTATGGTGCTAGTTACAAACTTAAAAATTGCACGTCGTAGTTTCAACTGGAGAAGTGGGGGAAAAAAATGTTGATCCACAAGTTGAAAATAACCTTTGACCTTTTCAACATGGTGGAGAGCAACGGGGGGTTCATCGCAGATAAGGAACCATCTTTTGCTGCAGTTAGCTGATGACTTCGCACATTTATAACAAACACGATTTATAAAAAAAACCCGGTGCTGTATCAGATGAAAGATCAGGTCCAAAACTGTTTGACCCGAGGAACAGGTCACCATAAACCGTGTCAGACATTTGTAATTTCACTGACAATAAAAGCACTTGAACTCAACACACTCAAAAACACCAGTTTGAATTCACAAGTGGACAGGATCATCTTCCCAACAGCACCTGAAGGCAGCATACCTGGCTTTATTATCTCCATAGGGATATTTGGACTCTGCATTTTACCCATAATACATCCAATCAGATCACAGTTTGACCTTGAACCTTGATAAGAACAACCACGGAAATGCGTCCATCCGTTGTTTCCTTCAGAGAACAGCTGTTAGATCCTCCAACATTCACAGAAAGACTCCAGAACACAACTGAGTCTTTTCTGTCGCTGTGCAGCTTTAACAATTCTAAGAATGTTTCATTCTATGTTCTCCTCTATTTATATAAATATTTAGACATATAAACACAAGATTTTATTTTTCCTTCATATTTTCACTCATGGTCTTTTTTCTCTCCTTCTACCTGTTAAACTTCTCCATGATGGGATCAGGAAAGTCTTATCTGATCTGAACTGGAGGTGAAACATGAACACGTCCACAGTTTCCTGGTTGGATTCAGACCTGAGTGAGTGAAGACCAACAGGAAAGGACCAGAGCTCAGTGTAATACCGCTGACGAACACTAGATGCTGCTCCAGAACACTGTGGCTCTGATCCACTTACACGGAATTCATCTTTAAAAATACCTTTTTTTTTCCAGGACATATTCCAGTCTCATCCATTCAAGTCCATCTTTAAGTTTTCATCTGATCTCAGGGTGAATAGAAGCTGAAGCCTGAGTTTAGAGACTGATCTCATGAAATCACGTTGCATGTCAGGTCAGTTCTTCTGGCATTTGGCGTGCTAAAAGTACGTTATCCTCCTTTCACGTGTTATTCAATGCCATTTGATCGTGTGTCAATTTACACCAAGATCTCAGGTTCACATAACCCTAACCCTCAGTGCGTGGGATTTGATGCGCTGTGAACATACATGTGGAAAGCTTCTAATGTGTACAGAAAACACGGCAATTGAAAGTGGCGTGTATATTTACAGGATTTCATGATATCATGTTGGAGTTTCAGTTTATTTAATAAAACTCCCATTTTCACAGGTTTCACTAATGACGCGTAAAATGACTTTGTTTCTCAGTGTTTGGTGAAGTTTTACCATTACTGTAGCCAGCAAGTTAGCATTAGCATTGGCTCACTTCTGATCACTTGGGCACCCATACCTCCACCCCTTTTGTCCCAATGTGGTCACGTCTTGCTCTACAAAAGTCAATAAAACAACAGCTAGCAGTAGCATTAGCTCACCTCTGACAACTCTGCTCCCAGAGCTCCACCCCTTTTGTCCTACTATGGTCACCTTTGGCTCCAGTAAGTCAATAATACTTCATGTAATGTCTGTTAATTCTATTCAGTCTATGGTGAAGACAGATGGAGAAGTTAAACTAAATGCATTGGATCGTTTCGGGTGATTGCGTATATCTTCCCTTTTCTGGTCTGTTATCGGGTTATAGAATCTAAAACAGATCTACACGTCAATGATTCTGGAACCACTGAAGGTCAGTCTGTAGATAATCAGGACTTTTATCCATCAGTTCTGCCTTTTCCTGATAAACTGTAGAAAAAGGTTCTGAATAAACTGTAAATAATGGCAGAAGAGTCTGATCTCATGAAATCGCATTGTACGTTTACGTCAGTTCTTATGGCATTTAGCGTCCTGTGCGTATGCGTTTTTGTTCTTTCCTGTGTTATTCAATGCCATTTGGTTGCGTGTCAGTTTACGCCAAGATCACATCACATAACCCTAACGTCTGTAGGTTCTCATTTATCCAAGTGGTCGTTGTTCTCAGTTCAACTGAACTGGTTTAGCTCTTTTGAAAACATTTAGTCTCTCATCCAAGAGATGAAACCTTTTCAAAAGAGCTAAACCTAATCCTAACCCTAACCCGCAGTACGTGGTGTTTGATGCGTCATGAACATACACGTGGAAAGCAGGAAAGCGCGTCAATTAAAAGTGGCGTGTATATTTACGTTCTTCCATGACATCGTGTAGGCAGAAGAGTGTTGGAGCTTTGACTCTTACCTGCTTCGTCTGTGGGGTTGAGTCCACGTGGCCTCGTCTGCTTTTACTGTAAAAACAGTCTAGAGGTGACGTTAGTACTGATACTGCGGTCATTAACTACAATCCCCCATCCAGTTTTCCAGACGTTAAACAGACCCGTGTTTACTGAGAATAAAGGTCGTCCTGTGTCCCGTAAAAGTACAACTTCTGCTTCCACTGTGAATAAAGCTCCGTAAACAGCAGGTGTTTACAGAGGGCAAAGGTCACACAACTGCCCACATGAAACAGGAACCATCCATGGAACCTCTTCAATGTTCTGAGGAAACTAATCCAACGTCGACTCGGTCCTAAAAGAACTGAGGAGCCGTGTTTGTCTTTTTACTGTGAGGAACCATGACGCTGCCTTTCATCCATTCCTGGAGTTTGGTTTGCACCACCCGTGGGTCAGATGGACCTTCAACGAAAACCTGATTCCAAGTCACAGTAGCACAAATGAAACTAGGAAGACTCCGCTATGAAATGGAACATCCCAGAGCAGGGTCAGTTCACGAGGCGAACAGGATTGGAATTCAAAGTTAAAGTAGGCGAGACGAAGGAACGCTGACTCAGAGGCAGAAGCAGAGACAAGATAAGCAGTGAGAACACGCCTGTTCTATCTGAAGGACAGATAGAACCTGAGTCCTGACCTGAAACCACTGATCAGAGACAATATGAAACAGAGATTGTGGGTAATTTTGTCTTTGAGAAGTCAGAAAGGAGACGGAAGGTTTTTCCTCCTTGTGGAAAAAACTACATCTGACAGAAGCTGTTGTTCATGTGGGTTTTTATTGTCCTTTTTTATCCTCCAAACCTGAGTCCAGCTTCATTCTAGAACTGGACCTTCAGACTTCAGTGTGAATCAAACACATAAATGACATGCAAACAGAGTTTCTTTCAGCATTAATACACATTCTGTGATTAAAGTAAAAGTACCGCTTCTATACTGTAGTAAAAGTGATAAAGTCCAGGTTCTGAAATGTCCTCAAACTATAACAGTGACATTTCATGTCATTGAATAAATGCTCATTTCTCAGTATGGTTCATATATGTCACAGTAGTCCCCTGTGAGGTGGGGGCCACAGGTGAGTTCATATGTAGCCTCCAAGTTGGCAAAATAGTTCCGGCAGGTCAAAATGTATGCCCCCGCATCCAGAATGCTTGGACATGTCAACAGCGTCTGCACATAGATTCGATCTTGATCTTGGAGCTTAAGGGTCAGTTTCTGTCCTGCGTCCACCTGCAACAAAAATGGAAAAACATTCAATCAAAAACCATAAACACAGGTTTCCATCTTACACCGGTTCCTCCTCAGCTGTTCTGGAAACCGTCATGGGCTCCAGGAGGTCGTTTATGTAGTCAGTGTCTTTGTTTTTCTGCTGGAGCTGGACTTGGTCATCTATCATTGTCCAATCAGGAGGTAAGAACCATACGGTCTGTAACAGAAGCTATGATCCTCAGAAGAACAAGGGTCAGCTGGACCTCCAGTTACAGGACTAGTCCCACAGAACGAGTCCGTCTGCAGGGTTTATACGTAACATTTTAGGATCTGTCGCCGAGTCTTTGAACCTCGGTGGACATGATACCAAAAAATTAGTGCCGGGTACCAGATTCCAGGTCCTTTATTGTAATGGTAACACAAAAAGGTCAAGTGGAGCCGGTACCACGTAGTGGAAACGTGAAGAAGGACTTGATGATTCGGTGCCACGGCCCAAACAGGAGCTGGTTGAGCCAGTACATCAGCTTCCAAAGAGTCCTAATACCAAGCAGCCCCACAGTAATGGTCTAGTCAGATCATTAAACCCTCATCATGTCCCTCTTGGACGGCATTGACAGACAGGAGCTAGACTCAGACTGATGCAAACAGCACTGCTAGAGGAAATGCAACTGGTCTTCATCTGATGCTTTTGAGATCCAGATCTGAGTTTCATAATGACTTGAATGAAGTGATGTTGACCTGTGGGCGTTACTTCCTGATTGGGCAGGTGTAGCACCTACGACACATCTTTAAGCTAATGTCCCTCAGCACCGTCAGTAAAAGCAGCAGATTGAAGAACATAGATACCTTACAGAAGAATGCACTTCACCCCTAACTGCACTTTCGCAGCCAGTCTCTGAAGTCCAAAGACTAACAGAGTATGGAACCTGAAAAGAATGTGAGAACACCACAGTCAAGCTGCTGAAACATGAGTCTGTGAAATGAAATACTGGAGTACTCGTGAGTCACCTTCTCCAGCTGGTTGGCTCGGTGGGGGTTCCGGTAGAGAAAACATGTTCTAACCGGAGACATGACGGTGTAAATGTCGACCGGGTGGACTCCTTTACGCTCGTAGGTGGCTGCATCTAAACTCTCCCCCAGCAGGCTGTAGCCTGGTACAAAGGGAGCTAACCTACACTGTGTGAAGTTCCCGATGTCATAGGAGAGACCAGAGGAGGCCAACGCGAGGAGGAAGAGGAGGAGAAGGTGGAGACCAGATGAGGACTGAGAGGAGAGGATGGCTGGAGGAGACACTGGAAAAGAAAAAACAGACCACAGACAAATTAGCGACTCACTTTGACTTAAATGCTTAAGAACTCGAGCAGGCTTTGAGGACTTTGACTGAAAAAATGACCTGTGGTGAACCATGAGACAGCTGTTAGCTTAACTGAGGAGTTAGCCGAAGTCAACAGTGACCGAACAAAGTAGATACAGTTCAGTTCAGTTCACATTTTATTCACAAATCATTTAAAATAACTATGGGGAGAAATTTCCTTCTTTATTCATCAATCAAAAACAATGGATTTGAAATGAAAAAATACATTTACGACCAAAAAAGAGATTTGACAGCAAAAGACAGGAGGTTGGCCCGCCCCCAACCCATCTGCCCAAATCCCACCAACTCCACCTGCTCTTTTCTTACAGTGTTGCATTCACTGTTGTTCAGTGTTCATGCACATCTCTGAAAACGGTCCAAATTGGTGCATTCATTCTTGAGTTACGATATGTTTTGTGAGGCCACTGGACCATTCAACATCAAAATCTGAGTTTATTCTTGAGTCCAGCTGAATGTTTGGGCTAAACAGGAATTTCTAAGATGGACACATGACGTCACATTGACTTTGAACCAGTGGTGGCATTTAACAAACTGTACTTCGTAGCTGTATTTAAGTACTTTCTTTTTCATATCTGTTCTTAATATAAATAATAATACATACTTTTGATTTTATAATTTGGTAGTCTGGTCAGCCATCCATCTTTCTCAATGAGAAATCCATATGGAATTGCAGCACTTGAATCCACATATGAAGGCGGGACTAACAGGCACGATAACCAATCACAGATAAGACAGACGTGACGCTTTTGTCAGAGAAACTTGAGAATACAGGTTTCATCTGGAATTCAATCCTTATGTTTGAATCAAGTCAACAACCCACAACAGTTGGAAAGAGATTTGCAGACTTGGAACTGACTTTAACTCGCTACAAAAAGAAATTGGTGTGTGTGACCCATTGTGAAACACCGCCCCCCAGACTTGTGATTGGTGGGTATAAAGTAGATGGTGCATATTTCCCAGTGATCGGACCAATTCCAGACTGTTTTCTCAGTATTGAATAAACAGGATGGACACAAACCACTGAGTCAGTACTTTGACTAAAAAAGATATACTTTAAGGAACATCTAAAAGTAAGTACTTTGTACTTTGACTAAAAAAGATATACTTTAAGGAACATCTAAAAGTAAGTACTTTGTACTTTTACTTAAGATTGTTGATCAATCAATCAATCAACCTTCATTTGTTCCCCAATGGGGCAATTTGTTTCACAAACCGTAGGGAGCAACAACATACTATAAAAACACATACTGATGGAGTACTTCTACTTTTACTTATTTGTACTTTTACTTAAGTGCTAACCTTCAGCACTTCCTCCACCACTGTTTTCAATCTGTAATGTAGGCTTTGCTTCTGCCTGAACCTTTTAGGGTGGTTTTCTTTCTTTCTTCTGTTGTTTTGAAATGAATATATGACTGAACTGAACTAAACTGAAACACTAACTAACTGGTATTTACGACCAAAACACATTCACATCAACGTTTCTTTAGGAGTTTAATGTTGGTCTGTACATGATGATCACCCAGAGAGTGTGAGAGTGGAAGTCCACATGGGTCCACATGGGTCCACATGGGTCCACAAGGGTCCACATGGGTCCACAAGGGTCAACAAGGGTCAACAAGGGTCCACATGGGTCAACAGGGGT
>JAPTYQ010025043.1:0-11688 GCA_029814465.1 Ostorhinchus cyanosoma
AAGAGGAACTTTTCAGTGAGATATAAGAACTGATTTTTAGACAATAGATCTGGAAAATCTGATTTCAACAAATTTTAGCAAGATAATTTTCACTTGTTTTGTTGGCAGATTGTTTTGTTTTTGCTTGAATTATGCACACACACACACAAAAAAACAAAAAACAAAACTTGAATTAATTTTAATTAAATCTTTAAGTGTGATGAGATATTTGGACTAGAAATGAGAAAAATACACTTGATAATATTTGGATTTTTGCAGTGTAGTAATAAAAATATGGACACGTGAAAGAAACAACTGGACTAAACTCAAGAAAATACACATAACATGGGTTTAAATATGTGCAGCCGTGAAGACCGCAATATGTAAATAATATTCAATTTTTAATTCATAAATAGCACATTCCTTATTTTTCTCTTCATATTTTCATTTTTTCACTTGTTTGTGGTTTTTCTGTCTTTTTCTCTGCATTTGCTTCTTGCATTTTTGCTGGTGTTAAATGTGAAATTCCCCCTTAAAGTCTTATTTTATCTTAACACTTAAAATAAGACAGAATCACCTAAAAAGTAACTTTTCAGTGAGATATAAGAACTGACTTTTAGACAATAAATCTGGAAAATCTGATTTCAAGAACTCATACCAAGATTATTTTAACTTGTTCCATTGGTAGATTTTTTTTTTATAAAATTAAGCAAAAAAAATCTCGAATTAAGTGGAACAAGTGAAAAGTAATCTGTAAGATTTCTTGAAATAAGATTTTCCAGATCTTCTGTCTAAAAATCACTGATTTTAGTCGCGTACTTCTTACTCAACCGTGACCTTCCAGTTGTATTCCAACATTCGTTTTAACAGTCAAACAGTAGAATGACTCCTTTATTTGAGGGTCGGTAACTTTCAAAGCTGAAGCTTATTTGATCATTTCCTGTAGATCACAAGTTACATCCCAGCATATGCATCAACAAAAAGGGCTAACTTCAGTTCTAAGAAAAATCTGTCAGGACCATATTTCGGTAAGAGGAGTCAGCGCCCCACCAAAGACCCTCTGATGAGACTGTATCCTCTGATCAGCAAATAGATGTGCTGTACAGAAGTGGGCATCCAAGATTTGGACGCGCTTACAGTAAAAGCCAAGTCCAGCTTCACAGAATAATGAGCTAAATCACAGCAGATGCTGGCAAAATATGCATGATTAACGGCACGGCTGGTGGAAACAGCAGCCAAGTGTACAATGTCAACTTCTCTCATATCCTCTTCCCATGTCACTAACAAACACCCACTCATGCAATCACACACAAACACAGGCGAAAAAACGCAAATGAGCTGTGCAGTTGCCAACATAAGAGTCTGAATCAGCCCCGACCAAGTGAGGAAGCAGAACAGAAAGGATTTACGGACAGAAAAAAAAAAAAAAAAACGACAGCAGGAAAGACTTCCACCACATGGGACCGACGAGACTTCCACGGCAACTGAAACCATCACCCGATCCACGGGGAGTTTGACTGTCATTAGAGCCTTTAATGCAACCAACAGCATTCGCAATGAGTATGCAGAGGTAAAACACACTAGTGCTCAGAAGTTTACATACCCCTGCAGAACGAGGGATTTTTTTTGGTCCATTTTTTTCAGACAATATGAATGATAATACAAAAACTGTTCTTTCACATGTAGCTGGTGGTTTAGTGAAGCCATTTATTATCACATATACAGTCTTAGATTGAACTTTTAGGAACCTGTAGGAACCCTGTTAACCTGAGACGGTTGCCTCGCTCTAAGTGTTGCTGTAACCGTCTTGTAATGTGTTCGGAAATGACCGAAAATAGTCACTTGCCCGATAAAGGAGTCCCGAATTTTCGCCTGAATAGCTGTGAAACAGGCATTAAGTTCTGTTCTAAGTAAAGTCTGAGTCTTAAAAAGTCTCAAATTGAACCTGTAGGAGCCCTGATCTAACTTTTCCTCACTTATTTATCACAATTTAGACTTTTTTTCTTTATATTTTTCAGTATAAATCAGGTATTTTCCTTTGTTAATTTACTGATCATGTAGATGTTCATAAAAACTCAAAGCAAATTAATAGGTTCTTATACAGTTGTGCTCATAAGTTTACATACCCCAGTAGAATTTGTGATTTTTTTTGTCCATTTTTCAGAGAATATGAATGATAATACAAAAAAAAACTGTTCTTTCACTCATGACTAGTGGTTTGGTGAAGCCATTTATTATTAAATAAAAGTGTTTGCTCTTTTTAAATCATACTGAAACTATCCAAATGACCCTGATCATAAGTTTACATACCCTAGTTCTGCATCCTGTGTATTGGCCCCGCCCCTTTAACATCAACGACAGATGGAAATTTAAAAGAGATGCTTCTTTCATTCCTTTCCAAACCACGCGTTTTTTGGCTGCCCAGTTGTATCTGTTACGTATAAACTGTGGTGGCAGGTTTGAAATAAACGTGTGATGATGATGATGATGATGATGAGATTTAGTTAAATATCACAGTAACTCTGATGTCAAACAAATGGCCCCATAAAGAATCGACAATCATTTCGGAAAGTCAAAGAAAATGACACAGATGATATTAAACGTCAAGGGTGTTGTTCTCATTTTAGTTCAGGGGAGAAAAACAAGTAAAATAATAGCATAACAAGTGGTTCCAGACACAACAAGCCCCGCCCCTCACACACATTCTAACTTATTTTGGCATCGATCCAGCTGATGTCATCATGTCTATGCGTGTGATGATGTCAGCCTATCAACCGCCTCTATATATGTGGCAAGTCTGATGTAAATTGAAACAAAATGTATGTTTTTGTAGATGTGAAATTTTGCCCATTATAAGTAAATGGGGAAAAAAAAATGATTTCAAAAATTTGTAGAAAATTTGAAACTTTGACCTATTTTTCCCAAAACATAATCAGATCTATTCTGGGTCACTGGCAATCTATAAACCTAATTTGGTATGAACTCAACCTATAGTTTTGCTGCTAGAGTGTTAACAAACAAACAAACAAACAAACTGAACCAAAATAATAATAATTATTCCTCTTAACCCCCCCCGGATTAATAGCCTATAAATAATGACAACTCCAAATTTTATTCACAGTTTAATATGAAATAAGTAAGATTACACAATGAAAACATTTACTTTTGCAAATTATCCTTTCACAATAAAATGCGGATAACCTGAACAATTACATGTCTTAAGAATAGGAGCGATATAACGTTATAATGTCTGTTACTAAATATTTTCTGCAGTTTCTTAAAAATATCGTTGAAATCACACTTATTTTTTCAGCTTCTTCATAATGTAATGTCACTTTTTTTTCACACTAAAACAAAGAACATTTTTTGATCGATTATTTACAGAATAATATGCAATTATTTCCTTGGTTTTTCTCACTTCAGATCATACTGAGTTGAACTAAAATGACTTTGACACCCTGAACTATCTGAGCAGGAGACGAGTCCATCTATATTTCTTCCATCGCTGCCGTTGGAGTGAATGCAAATCCCTCCAGTCCTTTGTCCACAGCAGCAGACGGTCAATAGAGACTCATTTCAACCGTAATTACGCTGAAGGTTTACAGATCCTACAGGCCCAACAGGTGGACCAGAGGAGGAGGTCTGGGTCCAGATCAAACTGCAGGTGCAATTAACGTCTGCAGAAAGCTAGTGTTAACTGTATGTTCACCGGGGTGTTTGCTCTGTATCAAAAAAACAAACAAAAAAACATAAGACTTTTTCAAAATGCTATTTTGCTAACTGATATATATATATTTAAATCCATTAGCAAAGCAAATCTGCTCAGCACCAAAAGGCAGCAAGACAACAATTCTGCTGTTATGTTGCTGGACAAGACATGTTATATAAAAAAAATAAAATAAATTAAATTTTTTTCCCCAGACCTTGATTTTATGTACTTTTATACTTGTGTTCCTACTGTTTCGGTTGAGATCGTACCTGTTATGTGTAATAGAAACGTTTATTTTACTAAATGTATGAATGAACGAATGCGTAATTCGAAGTAAATTTTGTTTTACAGACAGAAACATGTGAAAATCACAGAAGTGCGAGAATATCACACATAAAAGTTTGACCAGAATCCTTCCAGTACTGACCATTTAATGAAATCAGATCATGTTTTTTCATTTACATCAAAGGTAAACTTTCAAATTCTACAGGAAACCTTTATAAAATTGGGAAGTTTTAAATTATAACACACTCCGTACCATTTATTGTTAAATTTTTTTTAACCTGATCTGTCTTATTGTGTAGAGCTATGGGGATCCACCTTTAAAACAATAACTAATCTAACAAGAGGTGCCAGGCATAACAAGCCCCGCCCCTTGCAAACATTTTACCCGATTTGCCCGACAGTATCTCTTATCATCGCGAAAACCCTTTTTTGGTAACCTTGACCTTTGACCTACATTCACCAAAGTTTAATAGGATCTATTCTGGACCACCTCGTGCCTTTCCTGAAAATGTCATAATAATTGGTGCAGTAGTTGAACCCAAAAAACAAAAAAAAAAAACAAACCAAAAACAATACCTTGCCTCTCTTTCAGGGGGCGGGGTAATAGTTGTACTGTAGAAACGAGCCGTATCAATCATCCATGAAGCTGACTGTTGTGCTCATACAACTCCACTGTTTCTAAATTCCCATGAAATGAAATTCAGTGACTTGTTTTGTTACAAAACTGTGCAAATAATGTTCCGAGCCAAACAAAGGTCACTCCCAGACTCTGTTCAAAAGTTCTGTTTGATACGGGACGGCAGGTCTGATTTCAGAGGTGTTTGTATGTTTACGGGACAAAAAGACGTTAAATGTATAAAAAGAAGATGCATTTCTGTTATTGGAGTTAAATTATGGAATGATGTCAATATACATTTAAAAATATGTAATTCATTGATGGGTTTCAAAACATTGGTTTGTAAAGATATTTTCGAGGGATACAAGCAAGAAGGATTTTTGATGAATTAACCGGTAGAATAAAACTGATTTGGTTTGGATTTAGCTTCTGGCTCACTTTGATTGGTCATATGTGAAAGCAGTGTTTGCGCTCCATTCCAGAACAAAACAACCGAACTGAGAACGCTCAGAAGTAACGGCTTCGTAGAGCAGTTCGTCTACAGTGTTAACACGACCACAGTGATAGAAACAGACAACTGCAGTTTCTCTACCACTCTGGGTACGGTACGCTGCGATGTCGCAAACATTACCATAAAGCCACGCGGCTCAGTCAAAAAAAAGTGCCGCTGCCAGATGTAAACAGACAGTAGGCTAATGAGCTTAATGAGCTTCATACCTTTCGTCAGCTGCCGCATAAGCAAGTAGAGAAAATGAGTCGAGGAGCAATTTGGACGGAGGCAGACATAGAAAGCCTCATCGGCATTTGGGACGACGTGGATAAACTGGGAATGCTCAATAACGCGCACAAAAACTCCGAGGTATTGAAGATTTTCAGGAAGTGCGTGAAGGAACGAGGCTTCCACCTGTTTACGGGGCGTAGAGGAACATCAACACGAACCGAAACGAGGCGATTTCACATCCTTAATTGTTCATATCTTCAGTGTAATTTTTGCATTTCACAAATTCACCCCACAGATCGGACTGGACCCTTTAGCGGGACGGTTTTAGTCCACGGACCATATGTTTAACACCTGTGGTCTAAAGCAGATGTACCCATAAAATGCACAAAAGGGCTTTTAAGTGCAAATCAAAGCCTGTTTCTTTCCGTCTCTGCTTTTAGAAACTTGGAAACTTTTCTTGTGTTGTTCCTCTTGTGGTTTTTCGTGCTGCGTTACAAATGACACTTTACAGAGTGTGAGCAGGGTCACTGCAGCTTCTGGTTGCACTGCTCAAACTAATGGAGAGAAAACAAAATGCTGTCAGAAGAGGGTGAAAGGGCCTTTAAGTGGCCTTGTCTTCCTCTACCAGTCTCCAGAGAACTCAAATTAGAGTGCACATGATTACTCTCCACACTCTTGAAAAAAAAAGAAAGAAAGAAAAAAAAAAAAAAGATAAGAAGAGAAAGAATCTGCGTCTTGCATAGAACGTCCACTTTCTGTTGCATAATAACTTGCCTGAGGGAAAACCTGGCTGTGGGAGGTAAAGCTTAGCATTTTTGCAACATCCATATCAAACAGAAGAACGCTCTCCAACAGGAATCTGTACGTTCGAACACGCTCGCTAATGCTTTGATGTTAATGTGATTATGAAAATGGTGAGGTAGACACGCTCCGGATCACGTGAACGTCTTAATCTAATTAACTTGCCTCAATTAGGGCGCATTCGGAACATTAAGACGTCAAGCTCTGCAGTTTATTGAACAGTTTGTACCGATCCGAAGTCGCGCAGATCGTCTCGTTTCTCACAACGCGAACCAGGCCATTAATTTTTACTGCCACTATCTGTATTTACATCCATACTTCCGGCCTCCAGTTTCTGCGATGAATTAATTCAAGAAAAAAGTAGCAAAGGGTGGTGTGTGTGTGTATGGGAAGGGGGGGGGGTAATATAACAGTATTACAAAAGAAAAATGATTGACATAGCTTGTGTGCCATAGGGCAGTAATTATATGAAAAATCTATTGAATTAAAAACCACATTGTGGATGGCTGAGGGAGAATATTAACCTCTATCGGAATGCATTTAAACAGCTCACTGATTTTTTTTCTTCTTTTTTTTTCTGCATAATCAAACACAAAGGCATAAATGATTCCATGCATATAAACAGTGTAAGACAAAACCCACTTGATGAGTTTTTGCAAATCAATAAACCGCCAGCACAGAAATGAAAACGCCCATGGAAGCCTCAGCACAGCTCTTCCATTTCTACTACAGTAATGGACTAGAACAGCTATCACATCCTTTTAAAACCTTTTTTTTTTTTTTTTTCTCTCTGAGGAAGCAGTTTCACCATGAATAAATTTTGCCATTCAGATCATGAATATTGAGGACTAATGTAGAACAGCTCAAAACCAGAAGCCTGTGGCAAACTATGGTTGGAGTGGTTGAAGGAAATGAACTGCTTCCACAGACCATGTCCTGGATGAAAATTACACAACATGTTAAATGACATGTTAATTAAATGAGGTATTTAAGTGTGTGATATGATTAGACTTTTTTTTATTTATCTATTTATTTTTTTTCATTTACACTAATTACTGCTCATTTTAAGTATCACTGAACGCCGCTTATTACAGTCGCTAAATATAAAGAGAAAGACGGCAGATTGGAACAAAATGGCCGCCCCTCTGACCTCCACTAAAACGATCCCAAAAAAACACTGCAAAGTTATTATCGTTAACGAAAACTAACAAAAGGACGTTAACGAGAATTGGAAAAAACATTTTCGTCAGCTGAAATAAATAAAAAAAGGAAAAAAAAAACAAGATAACTAACTGAAACGGTGTCATGTGCTCACAAAACTGACTAAAGTGAATAAAAATTTTGGATTATTATTATTATAACATGGAAACTAAAGTATGGGATTTTTTAAAATACGATGGTGACGAAGATAAAAGATATTAAAAAAAATCTAAAACTAACACTAAAATTAAGCATTTAGAAAAAAAAAAAACCTAATAAAAACTAGCAAACCTGTTCTAAAAACAAATTAAAACTGAATCAGATTGAAGAAAAAAAGTTAACTAAATAAAACTAAATTATAATGAAAAACTATACAGTACACTGTATATACGTATATATACTGGAAATGCAGTTGGACGTGGGCATTCAATTTCAGAAAACAGAGGTGATTTGTGGTTTTACTCTGGCTGCTAAGCTAACAGAGCTAAGCTAACAGGGCTTTAATGTAAACTATCAGCTAATGTAGCACAAGCAGCTGTTACTTTGAGCGACTGTTCAAATAAGCATCTGTGGATTTTAGTTTGGAGAAGAAAACTTGCTGAAACTATAAAACCGATGTGTGTCGAGGCTGAGGTTTGATGGTTTTAACAGCGTTCTTGAACCAGAGCGCCCCCTGCTGGTGACGCTTTGGAATATTAATACTACGTTGAACCTCATTTATACTGAATGCTACTTGGTATTAACACAAAGTAAAAGCTTCTGCATTAGTGCAGGGCATCCACAAGCCTCATTCTAACGTAACAGAAACACAAGCATTCTTGTTTTTATATCTGTGTGATTGAACAGTAATAAAATCTGATTTATGAAGATTATATTCCATTTGTGCCATTAGATCCGACTCCGTGCACATCTTCCACACTGGACCTTTTTCCTAGATATTAATTCTTACACTATTCTAAACTATTTACAGAGACTTTTACTGCTGCATGGTCATGTTTTGTTTGGTTTTTTTTTCAGCTTAATGAGGTAATAACTTGTAAAATGATTGTGCTGAGTGCGTCTATAAAGTGTTCCCTGGCATTAACTTCTCCTCTGCAATATCTGCACAGAGCTCCCATGTTAGGTTTTTGGAAGGTATTACTCTTTTTTTAAACACTGGCTGGAGATGCTCAAGTCTAGAAGTGTTTACCTTTTAGATATTTAACCAAAAGTGGAGAAACAGTCCTTTTTTCTTTTTTTTTTCAACCCATAAGGACCCAGTGATACTTTTGTGGCATTTCCCAAATGAATTTTTCTCTCTATTTAACCTTTTCTAAGTGATTTATCATCACCTCTTATAATATTATCCCCTGAATTTTGTAGTTTTACAGTGAAAATCATCTCTTTTTTTACAATATTTAATTTATTGAGCATGTAGATGTTCATTAAAGCTGTATCAAAACAGAGGAAATTAAAGCAAAAGTGTCTTTTTCAGTAAAATATATCAATTTAACAGAAATGAAGCCTCTCCATCCACTGTCACTGATCCAACTCCATGGGTTTTACTGGTGAAACAATGTGTTTTGTGGCAGTTCCTCAATGAATTTTTCCTTTTTTTTAAACTTTTACTAAGGGATTTATCATTTAAGAAAGGTTATCATTATGTGCTATATTTTACATTTATAAGTGTAAGTTAACCAAGATTAAAGTTGAGGGTTTTTATATCAAAAACAAAGAAAAAACAAAGAAAAAGTGACTTTTTTGGGGCAAAATATATCATTAATTGAAGATAAATGTAGTGTGTCCATCCACTGTCATTGATCCAACTCCATGGGTTTTAGCGGTGAATCAATGTTATAGAATAAAACTTACAGAAAAGGCAGACAATCAGAATTTTGTCTTTTCTACTTTTCTACTGCACAGTTTTGGTTTTAACTAATCAGACATTTACACTAGTAGTAATTAATTAATCCTTGTCCAAAATACTACTTTATTGCTCAATGCTTATTTTCTGTCCTTTTTTTCTTTTTTTTTTTAAACCCATAAGGACCCAGTGTTACTTATGCAGCAACTCCCAAATGAATTTTTCCCTATTTTTAACTTTTACTAAGGGATTTATCATTTAAGAAAGGTTATCATTATGCTCTATATTTTGCATTTATAAGTGTAAATGAATCCAGATTAAAGTTGAGGGTTTTCATATCCAAAGAAAAAGTTATTTTTTTTGGGCAAAATATAAATCAGGCATCTCCATCCACTGTCACTGATCCAACTCCATGGGTTTTACCGGTGAATCAATGTGTTTCCATGGTAACTACGGAGCCTCTGAACGTCCAAATGGGTCATATCTGATGACCAATGAAAAGATGAATAACTGCATTTTACACCCATTATTGACATGTATTGATAGGATTAGTGGATCAATAGTTCAGATCAGTAGATGCATTAGGTCAGCCATAGATGTTTGGGTTTTTATGGGTTAAAATCGCAGAGAAAAGCAATTAAAAAGCACCACATCAGGACTCAGCTCCCAATATCCTGCTGACTGGATGCGTATTGGCATTTCACTAACTAAAAACTAGATAATGCAGTATCTTCTGAGCTGATATTGACATTTTGTGTATTTGTTGGCCTGCTCGGCTTCAGAATGATGAATGAAGACGGCGTGAGGACAGTGTGCTGTATATTCATGAACCGCCTCTGACCTCAGAAGAACGCCATGCCGTCGCATACGCACCGGAGAAAAAAAAAAAAAAAAAAAAACTGAAGAAGAGGAAAATCAATAATCATGCTAATGCTACGATATCCACCGTCATCTGCATTTGTGGCCACAGGTGCTGAGCTTTAACTCTCACTATTCATGTTATACGCTCAGATATGGGAGATGAAACATTATGCAAATGAGCCTCTCTCCTCCCTTTAGCGACGCCCTTTGACCTTCGTAGCGCCGAGTCCGGAAATGGTTCATTATAGTTGTAGAAAGATTAGAAAATGTGAACGACTGTGACTTAAAAATGGAGCAGAAGGCAAAGAATAAATGACCTGAATTCCAGAGAGGATGAAATGTACGATCAGTATTTAATTCTACCGTTTAATTACAGCCCAATGAAAACATCTTGACAGGAAGCTGAGGTGAAGAATCCACACTCGCCTTTGTTTTGCTCTTCCTCAAGTTCCTCATTAAGCCTTTAGGTCCCACGCACTGGGCTGAGATGATTTTTTTTAACCCTTTATAGTTCACTCATAGAAGTATTCTGACGTTCCAAATTTCTTTTTTTTTTTTTTTTGGCAGAATATATTTATTGGAAGCAATAGACAATAACTGTTGTGTCATACAAGTCATCCAATTGCTTTTTTTTTACGAAAAATGAACAGACAATGCAAAGGGACGACAAAGAAACAAAATGAAAAAACAAAAGAACTGTGCAAGAAACTGCAATAAAGTAAAAAACGGCGAATTAAATCCAACGACATCTACCCATCACACCCCGTCTCAGACAAAAATCACATTAACTTAATTATTTGATAAATCGATTCCAAATTTCAACCTTAGCGTGTTGTTGGAGGACCTAAAAAGCTTTATTACTTTTATGAAATTTTTAATCAAAATTGTATTGTCATGTAGAAAATCAGGGTGAATGAAGTTACCATATTTGGTTCCTTGCCGGGAAGTGTCAAAAACAAAACAAAACAAAACAAAACAAAACAAAACAAAACAAAACAAAACAAAACAAAGCAAAGAACTAAGTATAAAAAAACCCAAAATACAATAAAATACTGAAATGATCAAACATAGTCTCTTGCACAATAAAAGGTTGACCCTGTATCAGGCAAATTACCAAAAATAGACACTCACAAATGACTATTTTTGGTCATTTCCACAGTTGAAAGCGATGATCTTTCAACCCTTTATAGTTCACTTATAGAAATAATCTGAACTTCTAAATTTCAACCTTAGTGTGTGACTGGAGAACCTAAAATCTTTATTACTTTAGTGACATATTAAAAGAAATATGTTATTGTTGTGTAGAAAATCAGGGTCAGTGAAGTTGAAGTCATGTTCATTGCCCGTATGTGGCAATAAAAAAAATAAAAAAACACATGTAAGGTGAAAGGAACATGTATTTTACAGACCGATCTCATGAAATCACGTTGTATGTAATGTCAGTTCTTAAAGCACTTGGTGTGTACTTAAATTGTTCTAAAATACATGTTCTTTTCACCTTATATGTGTTTTTTTCTTGTATTTTTTATATTTTTTAATTTTTATTTACCGGCAAAGAACCAAATACGGTAACTTCATTGACCCCGATTTTGAAACTGTGAAAAAAATCCCCCACATAAAGTCTATTTAGGTCCTCCATTAACACACTAAGACTGAAAATTACAATTCCAGAG
>JAPTYQ010025225.1:0-11678 GCA_029814465.1 Ostorhinchus cyanosoma
AAGCAGACGGAGGAGGAGATGGAGGAGAAGAAAAAGACGGTGGAGGAGGAGATGGAGAAGAAGAAGAACCCGGAAGAGGAGGAGATGGAGGAGAAGAAGAACCCAGAAGAGGAGGAGATGGAGGAGAAGAAGACGACGGAGGAGGAGGAGGAGAAGAAGACGGAGAAGGAGGAGATGGAGGAGAAGCAGACGGAGGAGGAGATGGAGGAGAAGAAAAAGACGGTGGAGGAGGAGATGGAGGAGAAGCAGACGGAGGAGGAGATGGAGGAGAAGAAAAAGACGGTGGAGGAGGAGATGGAGAAGAAGAAGAACCCGGAAGAAGAGGAGATGGAGGAGAAGCAGACGGAGGAGGAGATGGAGGAGAAGAACGGAGGAGAAAAATGCAGTCAGTAAACATTTGTCATCAGATCCTAAAATATGACACAAACACAGTTTAGACGAAACTCAACAGAACCGTCGCATGTTCTGATCCAACAGAACTGAACCGGGTCAAAGACTGGATTTAGTGTCATATCAAACTGACACGTGTTCTATTCTATTTCATTTCATTCTATTTTATTTTATTTTATTTTATTTTATTTTATTTTATTTTATTCTATTCTGTTTTGTTCTCGATGAAGCTGGTGGTGGAACGTGTTCTCCTGCAGGTGGACGTTCTTACCTGGATATGGAGTTTTCAGACGTCAGGTCTTTGGGAGAACGCATGGTGTTGAAGTTACGCTTGGGCTGTGACACTACACACACAAAGAACAGTGCATTATGGGTAAAAGATGGAGGACAAACGGACCATCAGACCTGGAGACAGATAGGAACCAGAGAACCGGGGTTAGATTCACCAGGGGTTGTGGTGGTACTTACTGGTGACCTGGTGGACCTTCTTCACCATGCAGCCGTCCGTCTGCGTGCCGTCTTTGGGACCACCGATTCTACCAAACAGGAAACACACAACAGTCCAGATGGAGTCCAAGCGGACGCTGTCGGAACAAACGTCTCAGTCTTTCGTTCTTGGAACGCGCGCTGACGCTGCTGTCAGTGTTTTCGTTCACCTCCTGAACGTTTACGCTATTGACAAAGTCTGAACATCCTCTTTGATCTGAGGTCGAGTTCTTACTATTGGTCTACAGGTCTGCATTGGGTGAGGGGGAGGGGTGGACATGGGTAGGGCTTAAAGCAGCAGAGTGCAGTCAGTGAGAGAGACATGGAAGATTTTTATGACTTGTAGTAGCGTTTTACTGAGGTTTTAGCTGTTTTAGAGGTGGGTTCTGTGAATAAATGTGTAGAATAGTGATAGTTCTGTTTTGGAGCGTTCGACCAGTGAGATCCCACATGTTTTTGTCAATTTGCTGATTTTTCACCCTTCTTCACTGTTTTTATCTGTATTTTTCCAAGTCGTATAGTTCATTGACAGTTGTATTTTAGCTCTAAGTATTACAGAAAGGTTTGTACTTTTTCTTGTAAAACCAACATAAGTAAATCTGGGCCTGTTCTAAAGGTTGTCCTGTTCTTATACATCATAGGCGGGGGTTCTATATTTAAAGTCTGTGGAACATCTGATACATGAGTTTCATGGAGTCTTGAAAACATCCTTACCTCTGGACACGGGAAGGCGGAGCAAAAACACCATATTTGGGCAGACAGCTGAAGTAGCGCACTCCGAACACCGAGCCGTCATGTTTCCCTGTTGGTTTATCCAGTTCGATCCCAAACCAGTAACCTGCAGGAGAACCGCCACGGACGGACACACCGGCACAAAACCATCAACAACAGCCCAGATTCAGCCTAAAATATATATACACACACACACATCATATATATATATATATATATTTAATAATCACACATGTGATACGTGTTTATATTTGGAGTTTTATATGTGGATTTCTGTTTTCTAATACTTGCACAGAGTAACTGTATCAGTCATTTCCTGTGGGCTTTTTGACCTGTTGACCCTTGTGCTCAAATAACTGCTGATACTTTTTTGTAGATGTTGTATTTCTATAAGATAACGTGTCTGTGTGTTGGTCATTGAATATTACATTGAAAAACAAATTTCAGAACAGAAAATGTAAAATGTGAGACAAACTGTCTCTTAGTCTCAAGAATGAACTGCATATATTATCATTAATATTCTATATATTTAATACTGTTCAACAGTCAACTGTCCCGTTTGTGTCTCGTCTGTACTGTCAGATTTACTGCAGTTCTGCTCGTATGTAAACATGTGGAGAACCTAGAGTTTTATTACTTACTACTGTTATTACTATTTTGAGATCGTTTGCCTTTATGCTGTACATAGGTTAACTAAAGATGGCGGCGGCGTCCTCACTAACTCTTTGAGTTTGTGCTGTTCAGACTCTGTTATATTTGCATCATGTCATTTTAATTTTTTCACTAACATAAAGAAAAGTTTGAAGTTGACATTATTTCTATAGTATTGCATCATTTTATTGGTCTGATCCACTTTAGTGGATGTGACCGTGTAAAATAAAACTAACTTATAAACATCTGTTTGAAGGGGAAGATGGTGTCAGTGTTATGGCTGAAACAGAACCTGAACTAAATCAGCTTAAACTAAGCCTAAACTAAGCCGAAGCCTAAACACGTGTTCACCCCAGGGATGTGATGAGTTCAGGCTTCTACTAATGAGCCCAGGGGTCATGTGACCACCAGGTTGCAGCAGTAGAACAACCTGGGGCAAAGTCGGTCTTCCCGTAGAAGCGGACGATGCCATGTTTCTGTCCAGCCACCAGAACCTGATCTCCGACTTCCACGTTCATCCCGTCTGGATCCTGGGCGGTGACAGATGCCTTCTTCTTTTGAGCTAAAAACACAAATGCACTCATGGGTTCGTCTTCAATTCAACATATGAACAGGTTTTTAAAAACCTCTTACTGTCACGCCATGGTGAGGTCTGTCTTGTCTTGGGTTTTTGTCTTTTCATTTCCTGTTTTATTTTGAAATCCTAACTCTCCTCTCGTTTCAGAGCACTTGCCCTTCCTCATGTGTCTCCTGAACCCTGTCCTAATTACAGATTGTCTCCACCTGTTCCCATTACCCTCATGTGTTTAAATAGTCTGCATTTCCCTTGTCTTCGGTCAGTGTGTCTTCGTTCTCCAACCGATTCACCCGAGCCTGCTACTTGACCATAGCCTTTGAAAAGTTTTCACATAAGCCATTGTACCTCACGACGAGTGATTTTTTGTTTGTAGTTTATATATTTTAGTTTTTCTTAGCCACAGTTTAAGTTTATAGCCTTGTTGTTTTTTCCTCTTCTGAGTGATTTTGTGTTTTACTTCTGTAGTTCATAGATTTAGATCATAGCTTGTAGTTTCCCTCTGTTTTCTAGATCGCTTTTGGTTTGATATTTTTCCCTCTGTTGTGGAGCGTCTTTTATTCATGTACATTTTATAGTCTTTTGATTTACTTTCTTTGGAAAGTTATTTTGATTTGGTTCTAGTTTTCATAGCCATCTTTCTGTTCACTAGTTCCTTTCCCTCCTTTTGGAGCGATTATTATTTAGTTTCTTCTTGTTTCTTATTTTCGAGTTAGACATTTCTCCTGCTAGGATAGATAGTGTCATAGCCTCTTTGTCATCCTGTTTAGAGGTTTCTGGCTGTGAGAACAAATAAAGTCTGATTTTATAAAAGTGTCGAGTCCTCCTTGACTCCTGGCCTGACAGTACACACTGGCCATTATGGACTCAGCAGAGAACGGACAGCTGACTGCCACGCTACAGGCGCAGGAAGCTCGACTTGCCCGACAGGAAGAGTTTCAAATGGCTATGGCTTCTCAACTTGACCAGTTGATGACCCAGGTTCAAGCTCTGGCTAATCACCTTCAGCAGACCACCACACCACCTGCAGCGCCAGAACCACCAGCCACCGCAGTGGCATCAGTTCCTGCCGCACCTGTCATGGTAACGGGAGCCAAGCGGGTTCCGCCAGAGCATTACTCTGGGGAACCAGGACTTGGCAAAGCCTTTTTGTTAGACTGTTCTATTAATTTCGAACACTCCCCTCAATCTTTTATCACAGATAGAGCCAAGATTGCATTTATAGTTTCCCACCTGACCGGAAGAGCAAGAACATTGGCCATGGCTGAATGGGGGCGTGACTCTCCAGTATGTCATTCCTTCATTGAATTTAAAGCAGCTCTTCTGAAGACGTTTGACCCGGCATCCAAAGACTGAGAGAAGGCAAGAAAGCTGATCGGGTTGAAACAGGGTGGTGATTCTGTGAGTGACTACGCCATCCAGTTCCGCACTTTGGCCTTGGAAAGTGGATGGGATTTGACTGCCTTATACGATCTGTTTCTGAAGGGGTTGGCTAATCCCATCCAGGAACAGTTAGTTCCTCTAGATTTACCTTCGGCTTTAGACTCTCTCATTGCTCTGGCCATTCAAACGGACAATAGACTTCAGGAACTCAAACAGTCTAGAGCGGAAAGACAAAGGCACGCACCGGCTTCCAGCAGAAGGAACTTCAGGCATCCGCTCCCAGATCATCCGCCGCCATCATCTACGTCAGGAGAAGGTGAACCGATGCAGTTGGGGAGAACAAATTTGACACCTGAGGAGCGCCACCGACGACAGCAGGAAGGCCGGTGTTTCTACTTTCTACTAAATCACCTAGTCGCCACCTGTCCAGCCAAACGGCACACGGTGGTGAAATCGTTCACGGCTTCTGATCGGGCACCGTGGTTCTCACACCCATAAAGGTAACTCACCATGACACCACCACGAATCATCAGGCACTCATAGACTCAGGGCCCGATGAGAGTCTGATGGACTGGGGTTTGGCAGCAGAAATGGGACTCAATCCGGTCCCATTGAATCAACCAACACCTATTCACCATAACCCACACCACAGAACCACTTGAGATACACGTTAAAAATCACAAAGAACTCCTGAACTTTTTTACCTATATCAGTCTCCATCACAGACTCTGGTTCTCGGTTTTCCATGGCTACGTTTCCATAATCCCCACATTGATTGGAAGACAGGTGAAATAAAAGAATGGGGAAAGGACTGTACTGATCACTGTATAACAAATCACATGCCTACCATTAACCATGTCACCACAGAATCAGAACCCAACCTGAACTTGGTATCTTCCTGTTATCACCATCTTAAAGAGGTGTTCAACAAGACCAAAGCCATGTCCCTTCCTGCACATCGAGCATATGACTGCGCCATAGACTTGATCCCTGGTTCACCCATTCCCTAGGGCCGTTTGTATTCGGTATCAGGACCTGAGAAAGCAGCTATGAAGGACTACATTGAGACTTCACTCAAGGTGGGTCTTATTCACCCCACATCCTCATCCTCAGCGGCAGGGGCAGGGTCTTTCTTTGTATCGAAAAAAGACGGGACTCTTCGACCCTGTATCAACTACAGCCCACTCAATGACATAACCATAAAGAACCGCTACCCGTTGCCTTTGATGACCTCTGTTTTTGATCAGCTTCAACAGGTCAAAGTTTTCACTAAAGTAGACCTTTGAAATGCTTACCACCTCGTTCGTATTAGAGGGGGATGAATGGAAAACAGGGTTTAACACCCCCAGTGGACAATACGAGGATCTTGTCATGCCGTTCGGGCTCACTAATGCTCCTGCTGTTTTTCAAGCTATGATTAATGATGTCCTCAGAGACTTTATTGACCAGTTTGTTTACGTTTATCTAGATGACATTTTGATATACTCACCTGACTTGGAGACTCATAAGCAACACGTGACTGCAGTGCCACAACTTCTTTTCCAAAACCAGCTGTATGTCAAAGCAGAAAAAAGGGAATTCCATGTGTCCACTATCTCCTTCCTAGGATTCATTGTAGCAGCAGGAAAAGTTCAGATGGACCCAGCTAAAATCAGCGCAGTTACTGGATGGCCCACGCCCGACAGTCGTAAAAAGGTTCAACAGTTTTTGGGATTCGCTAACTTTTACAGATATTTTATCAGAAGTTTCCGCTCCATAGCTGCTCCTTTTGCATGCTGTCACCTCATCCAAGTTGCCGTTCTCCTGGACGACAGAGCCAGAGACTGCCTTCAAGAGCCTCAAGATCTGCTTCACCACAGCACCCATACTCATGATGCCGGACCCTCGACAACAGTTTGTGGTGGAAGTTGATGCTTCTAACTACGGGATTGGGGCAATTCTCTCCCAGCGTTCAGCACAGGATGGGAAGATGCATCCTTGTGCGTTCCTATCACGATGGCTATCCAAGGCTGAACGCAATTACGTCGACAATCGTGAATTGTTGGTAGTTACAGTGGCTTTGGAAGAGTGGCGGCACTGGCTGGAAGGGGCTGAGCACCCGTTCGTCTGGACTGATCATAAGAATCTTGAGTATATACGCAGAGCCAAGAGACTCAATTCACGCCAGGCCAGGTGGGCGCTATTTTTTAACAGTTTCTCTTTTTCTCTCTCTTACAGGCCAGGGTCCCAGAACGTCAAACCTGATGCCCTGTCTAGACTCTTCGACCCTGAGCCTGTTGCAACTGATCTAGAACACATCCTTCCACTGAACTGTGTGGTTAGAGTGGTGAGGTGGCAGATAAAAAATGAGGCTAAGCAAGCGAATGGTGAGGTTCCGCCACCTACTGGGTGTCCAGAGAATCGGTTATTTGTCCCTGTCCATTTACGCCCACAGGTGATCCACTGGGCCCACTCATCGCTGCTTTCCTGTCACCCAGGAGTCCGGCGGACTATGTTCGTCATCTCCCGGAGATTCTGGTGGCCCTCAATGGAACCGGACGTTCGGGAATATGTCGAGGCATGTTCGGTCTGTGCTCAGAACAAGACATCCTCCAGGTCACGCATGGGGCTTTTGCAACCTCTGCCCATTCCCTCCAGACCATGGGCAGAAATATCTATGGACTTCGTCACAGGGCTCCCGGTGATCGTGATTAACCATGTTTTCAAGATTCATGGCTTCCCCAGAGACATCGTCTCAGACCGGGGTCCCCAGTTTGTGTCAAAATTCTGGAGGAAGTTTTGTTGGCTCATTGGAGCCAGGGCCAGCCTGACCTCAGGATACCACCCGGAGGCTAACAGCCAGACCAAACGGCTCAACCAGCAGCTGGAAACCAGCCTCCGGTGTTTAGTGTCCCAGAATCCCTCTACATGGAGCAAACACCTAGTCTAGGTTGAGTATGCCCACAACTCCCTGACCACCTCAACCATAGGATTCTCACCCTTTAAATGTGTATATGGTTATGATCCTCCTGTGTTTGCAGAACTGGAACCTGAAGTCTCTGTGCCCTCCGCTCACGCCCTGATTCGGCAGTGCCACCGCATTTAGGCTGCCTTTTGTCAGGTACTTATCCGCCAAGGGGATCGGGTCAAGAAGGCAGCGGACCGCAAGAGACGGCGGGCACCTGACTACCAACCAGGTCAGAGAGTATGGCTCTCCGCCAAGGATCTTCACCTACGTGTTCATTCCAAGAAGTTAGCGCCTCGATTCGTCGGTCCTTTTCCCATATCTAAGGTTGTCGGTCCTGCTGCTGTCCGTCTTCGCTTGCCTCGCACCCTCCGTGTTTATCCCACCTTCCAAGTCAGTCAGGTGAAACCAGCCAAGGAGAGCCCCATGGTCCCCACCCCCCAACCCCTCCTCCTCCTGAGGTGGTAGAGGGGGGTCCAGTCTACAAGTTCAAACGGCTGTTGGCAGCACGCAATAGGGGGTGGCAATATCTGGTGGACTGGGAGGGGTATGGGCCTGAGGAATGACAGTGGGTACCATCGCATTTTATCATGGACCATAGTCTCATTGATGACTTTGACTGTGCTCACCCTGAACAGCCTGGACCATCTGGAAGCCTAGAAGGGGGGTTCTGTCACACTGTGGTGAGGTTTGTTTTGTCTTTTCATTTCCTGTTTTATTTTGAAATCCTAACTCTCCTCTCGTTTCAGAGCACTTGCCCTTCCTCATGTGTCTCCTGAACCCTGTCCTAATTACAGATTGTCTCCACCTGTTCCCATTACCCTCATGTGTTTAAATAGTCTGCATTTCCCTTGTCTTCGGTCAGTGTGTCTTCGTTCTCCAACCGATTCACCCGAGCCTGCTACTTGACCATAGCCTTTGAAAAGTTTTCACATAAGCCATTGTACCTCACGACGAGTGATTTTTTGTTTGTAGTTTATATATTTTAGTTTTTCTTAGCCACAGTTTAAGTTTATAGCCTTGTTGTTTTTTCCTCTTCTGAGTGATTTTGTGTTTTACTTCTGTAGTTCATAGATTTAGATCATAGCTTGTAGTTTCCCTCTGTTTTCTAGATCGCTTTTGGTTTGATATTTTTCCCTCTGTTGTGGAGCGTCTTTTATTCATGTACATTTTATAGTCTTTTGATTTACTTTCTTTGGAAAGTTATTTTGATTTGGTTCTAGTTTTCATAGCCATCTTTCTGTTTGCTAATAGTTCCTTTCCCTCCTTTTGGAGCGATTATTATTTAGTTTCTTCTTGTTTCTTATTTTTGAGTTAGACATTTCTCTTGCTAGGATAGTTTCATAGCCTCTTTGTCATCCTGTTTAGAGGTCTCTGGCTGTGACAATAAATAAAGTCTGATTTTTAAAAGTATTCTCTGCGTCTGGGTCCTCATTGAGTCCCGGCCTGACACTTACCTCTCTCTCTCTCCTTCTCCTTCTTTTCCTTCTCTTTTTTGGTTTTTCCAGAAAGGCGGGACGCCAGGTCCATGCGTGGCGTTCGAGGGGTGGAGGTGACGGATGAAGGTGTCTGATCCACAGCCTTGGAAATCTTTGACACTGGGGCGAAAATCCCTGAAACAGCAGTGATCCAAAGACATGTTTGAGTTGAATGTATAGAATGGCGGTGAAATGCATGAAATAGGAACAAAACCACAATCATATATTAGGGTTTTTATGCTTCCACACTAGTGTTCGACCATCTTTTCTGCCAGTGGGGTTTACACAGACAGCACCGGATGAGAACCCTAAATAGACAATCAACAAACACTTTATCTACTCAACTAACTGTAGTTTTCATTGTCTATTATTACAACATATCCTCAGGCTGAAGCGCCGGAGTCTTCTTCTAATGCAACGGTTTGGGTTAGCTAACCTAATGTGGGAGGGGTTAGGGTTAGGCTTGGGTTAACCAACCTAATTTGGGGGGACAGATGAAGTAGCGGACACCACCCACGCTGCCGTCGTTCTTGCCCTCTGGTTCGTCCAACTCCACACCGACCCACTGTCCACTGGCGAACTCGGTCGTGCCACAAAACCTCAACGTGCCAGACTGGAAACAAAAACCAAGGTCAATATTAGTTGTTTGTTTCCCGGTGTCTTCCAACAGATCCATGAACTGGTTAGTATGAAGGCAGAAAAGGGGCGGTGCGACATGTGACTCAGCAGGTCTACCCATGGAATGACAGTGGACACAGTTTCTTTGACATGTGACAGGTACGTAGGTAGGTTAGTCTATGTTCCACCCCGTCCAACCAACCTGTGGGAGGTTTTCAGCTGCTCTGTCGTCTCTGCTCTGGTCTCTCTGGAGCTACACAGTGAGAACAGAGTTTTCAGAGCTCAAAAAAAAAAACAAAAAACCACGTGTCAAAGTTCACCGATCAGGAGCCTCCTACCTTAGACCTGTATGTGATACCATCTAAGAGCTCACTTCCTCAGATGTTAACTACTAAACCTGGAATTCCTGTTGTAATCGTGTTGATGATGTGGTTCCAGTGACATCTGTCAGTGGGTTTGGTCTATTTCAGGCAGAAGTGTCCACACCCACTGATGGGTCCCATTCTAACCAGATCATTAACATTTCATCACTTCACCATAAGGATCAGTGTATGGATGATTCCATGAACAGTTTGGATGCATCACCTTTTAGGAATTTCTGTCATTTTATCTAAAAAAAATCCCAAACAAACCAACACTACTCCATAAAAAACTCACCAAACACAGTCACTGTTCCTCCTGTTTGATAAACCTGTTGTTTTTGCCAATAGTGTCCTATATGTGGTAGATGTTTGGAGCTGGATGTAGTGTTCTTATTACCAAATCTAGATGAACATTGTGCCAACGCCCTATTTCACAGTCATATTTGGTGCTTGAAGTGGTTTTGGCATCTGTATGAAACTGCCATTTGAGTTGTTCTGACCTTGAGATCGTCCAGGACCACACGATCTCCAAGCTTCAGCCCCAGAGAAGACAGCATCAGGTTTCCAGGGATGTTGTCGTAGTTGGGCAGTGTGGCTCTGGGAAGGTTACAGGTCAAAGGGACGGCGTCCAGTAACAGCTGCTTCAGCTCTTTGGCCACCATGGCAGCCTCCGCCTTGTCCAGACTCATGTCCATCGGGTCAGGAACCACCTCTGCCGGGACCTGTCCCTTATCATTCTGCACAGACACAAGACAAACTAGTTATGATGGGTATCCACGCAACTCAGGGAGGGCCAAAATTTGATGTGTCAACCCAGATTTGACCTTGAGAATGAAGGTCAAGGTCAACACCATAAGAACTTGTACAAAACCTTCTCAAGTTGCACCTAAATACAAAACAAGAGGGAGATTGGAAAATTTGGAGACAAGTAATCGCATTGATGCTGTTGCCAAAGGCCAAATTTGACCTTGAAAATGAAGGTCAAGGTCAACACCAGAGGAACTCGTGCATGAGTTTCCCCAAGTAGAACTGAAGAAGATCAGGTGATTTGGTGAAGAACTGAGTCTGATGTATTTATGGCTCATCATCTCTGGTATTTGGAACAAATAACCACCAGAGACAGTGTTGACGGGTGCTTTTCAGAGGAGTTTTTACCCGGACGGTGGGGTTGGCTCCATGCTCCAGCAGACATTTCACTGCACCCAGACAGAGGTTGGAGGCAGAGATGTGCAGAGCAGTTCCATAGTGGAAATCACTGCATGTGGAGTTCAACACTGAAGAGATGAAAGAAGAAAGAGCAGAAAGAGACCAAGCTTTTCAACAGTAAAAGACAACTTGAAAAATTGTACAAATCAGACCATGTGTGTGTTTATACCTCTGGGTTTAGCGGCTTTGAGAAGGACTCGGATCAGTTCTGGGACGTCGAAGTAAGCGGCGTAATGCAGAGCGTTCATGTTGGTCCAGCGACTCCTCAGGCTCACATCAGCTCCCAGAGAAATGAGCTGAGAGGTGAGACGCAGAGCTGCAGCCGGGTCACCTAAACCAAGAACACAGCCCGTCAAACCCACAAAAACGCAGGAAAAACACTGCAAAGAGACCATAAAAACACCACAAAAACACCCAAAAATACCATAAAAAGACCAAAAACAGCAAAAAAAAAGGACTGCAAAAACACCAGAAAATACAATAAAAAGACAAAAAAAAACAACAAATACCACCAAAACACCAAAATATACCACAAAAATACTACAAAAACACCCAAAAATACCATAAAAACACCAAAAACAGCAAGAAAACCCCCACAAAAACAAAAAAATACCATAAAGAGACAGAAAACCACAAAAAAAAAACTCCACAAAAACACCAGAAAATTTCCATAAAAAGACCAAAAACACAAAAACAAGAAACAAAAACTACCACAAAAACACCTAAAACATACCATAAAAAGACAAAAAAAAAAAAAAGATTGCCATAAAACCCACCAAAAAATACCATAAAAAGACCCCACCCCCCAAAAAAACAAAACGAAAAAAAAAAAAAAAAAAAAAAAAACCCAAAAA
>JAPTYQ010025501.1:0-11664 GCA_029814465.1 Ostorhinchus cyanosoma
TTTTCTTCTTCTTTATCATCATCTTCATCTTCTCTCTTATCATCTTCCTCATTGTCATCATCTGTCCTCACTTCATCATCTTCGTCGTCTTGTTCTATTGAGTTCTTTTCTATGTTTTTCTATTGAGGTGAAGACTTCATTTGCAATATGACCAAGGAAACTTTGGAATTAATGGTTATAAAAAAGTGTTCATTCTGGAAAAAGTCAATAAATAAATAAATAAATAAATAAATAAATAAATAAATAAATAAGAGGTGCCAGGCTCAAAAATTTACAATATAAGTAAATGGGAAGATTAAAAAAAAAAATCAAACAAAAGTTGCTACCTTTCCCCAAATTTGATGACGTGTATTCCTGGTCAGTGGCGATCTATAAACTCAATTATGAATTGAATCAATAGTTTTGCGGCAAAAGTGTTAAAGATAACAAAAAAACAATACCCCTTGCCTCCTTTTGGGGGCGGGTAATAAATACAGTCCAAACAGAAGTAAAAAGTCAAAGATAACAAATAAAATTCAACGTGAATTACTGTTAGATTATGTGTATTTTGAGGCGATAAAAGCAAAAACTAACAATGACGGATAATTCTTTATGAATACAAAAACTAAATGTAGTATGACTTATTTGAAACAAAAATAAGTGGAATTCAAATGCAGTCTTAACCCTTTCCTTCCTGCTGTTCCGCGTCGAACAGTACGCAGGGTTGTAAAACTACATTTCCCAGAAGGCACTTGCAGCAGAATAAAATCCTTTGGGTGCCTTCTATTAAAAGTGCTTCATAAGTCAGTCATGATAATATATGAAATGTGGTGATCGAGTAGGAATTTTCATCAATTTTATTCACATTAAAACCCCGCGGAAGAAAATTGAAGCAACTTTTCGCAGCATTTTCAGACCAAAGTTTCAATTTGCAGCTCGATTCTACGTTTGTGCATCGTATTCACATGTGATTGGCTTTAACTCGGGTCGAGGTAAATTGATGCAGATATATTCAACTGGCAGCTTTTTCAACAAAGATATGGAGCAAAAAACTCCAATTTGCAATAAAGTTCCTCAGAAATGTCATGTTCTACAGAGTCTTTTTTTTTTTTGTATATTTGACATAATGGGAGCTAAAGGGATTATATGACAGATGGGCGGAGTTATAACTGCATGTTTTAATTCTGTAGCGACTATTATCCGACAGATCTACTCTCTGCTCAGTACGACACTGAACCCATAAAGAAATATTTTTTATCTCCATTTAACTTTTCCTAAGTGATTCATCAGCATTTAATATGATATTATATTCTACACAGTGTAGTGTAAAAAATGTGTTAACTCTATTGGAGTAATTACAACAACAGAGTGTCAGTGACAAATCGTGCTGGTGTTAAACCTACTCCGGAGAGTCCCACCCACTCATCAAATCATTTGCTCCATGATTTGAACACCTTCGTTTAACACTGATTTAGATAAGGATCAAATACACTCTGGAATACAGTTAAAATCAACTCTATTAGTGTTAATTTGACACAGCAAAATTGACTGTGTAGTTTGCATTTTTTCCAGTTCCTTTAATTGATTTATTGATCATGTTGATATTTTTTTTTTAAAAAGTTGACTTTTTTCATCAAAATAATCATTAACTGAACATAAAAACAAGCATCTTCAGTTTTTGTATTCGTCAAATTAAACAGGTTTTATTAGTAAATCAATGTCCATGTGATGATGACGAAAAGCTGTGAAAGTGCATTAAAAACTTAATTAATTTACATGTATTGATAGAATTAGTGGAATTAGTTACCATGGAAACACTGTCATCTTCTACTTCATTGATTCACCAGTAAAACCCATGTGACAGTGGATGGAAACACTGATTTTTACATTCAATTAGCAATTTCTTGCTAAAAAAGTAACTTTTTCTTAATGCTTTGGATATAATTAACTTTGAATTGACTCAGTTTTTATGAACGTCTACATCACAGGAGTCAAACATAATCCAGTCCGCCAAAAGGTCCAATCTGGGCCGTAGGATGAATTACACTGAAGATATTAACAATCAATGGTGTCAAAATCATTTTAATTCAGGTTCTACATATAGGACAATTAGATTTCAGTTGGGTCAGAGCAGTAAAATATGATAATAATAGCCTTTAAATAATGAAAACTGCAGATTTGATCTTTGTTTTAGTGTAAAAAAAGTTAAATTACATGAAAATCTTCATATTAACTATGTTTTTACAAAAAATGTGAATAAAATGAACAAATATGAACAACCTGAAATGTCTTAAGAGAACTAAGTGTAATTTTACCAATATTCTACCTGTTATTAAATGTTTTGTGTATTTGTAATTGTAATCTAAGTTGTAAAATATTGTTAAAATTGCACTTGTTTTTCTTAAGACATTTCAAGTCGTTCATGTTATTCAGATTTTTAAGGAAATATCGATGTAAACATTAACATAATGTAATTTGACTTTTTTCACTCTTATTATTTTACTGGTCTGGTCCATTTGAGATCATACTGGGCTGAATGTGGAACTGAACTAAAACCAGTTTGACCCCCTGATCTATATGATCAGTAAATTAAATAGAGGAAAATACAAGATTTACACCAAAAAAATGCTAAATACAGAGGATAATATTTAAAAAAAAAAAAGGTGCTAATCATATACGTATATATATTTTTTTCTCTTCATAGACTTTAAGAAACACTATTATGGGTTCTAGATCCTCTGATACACTTCCGTTCCTTATTTTCTTTACATTTTCAGTTGAATAACCTCTCATCTGGTACGTTTCTGCACATTGCCCTATTGTTTATCTGTTGCTAGGTAACCCACTTCAATGATTCTGGGCCTTTTTTGTATCCCACAATTACTAATATCTTCTGAAATATCACTCCAATTATTTTTATTTTATTTGTTTTTTACTAATTTCTTCCTTCCAGTCCACTTCCCCTTTTATAATATATGCTCCATTCTGTTCCTCATTCTATAGTGGAAGCTTTTCTCTTAACTAATTCACCCCTAGGTAATAAGTTAATCAATATTTATTAGTTAATCAATACGCCGCAATTGAAAGGAAACTGTCGGTTAAAGGCTGAGTAGTTGTAGAACAAGGCGTTAAACGTGAGTTCTTTATAAATGTATGCAAATGAGCAACTCGGTCGAAGGGTTAATAGGTGCAAAGAGCCGTATTTGCATAAATGATTATTACAAGTTGCTTTAATATTTTGAGGGTGATTTTTGTCTTTTATTTCTGCACTTTTTTTTTTTTTAATGGATACTTGTTTTATTTTCTACACGGTTGTTTGATCAGATCTAAAATATTGGCACTAGGGGGCAAAGCATAGCTGCTTCACATCATAAATACAGCTTCTAGTTGAAGAAATCTACGTCTGTAGTTGTTTACTGGAAAATCTCCAACTCTATTTAATCTCCAGGACAGATTTGATCATTTACAGATAAAAAGCATCCAGATATATTTGTCACATTTCATACACGGTTAATGCTTTTACTTATTTATTACTCAGTAGGTTTTGATGTTTGGTTTGATTTTCCCAGGTTCCAAAATAAATCTGATTTTAATCACATTTTACATGAAGTTTACATCAAAAAACACCATGAACCTGAATGTTTTACTGTATAAATGAATGCGTTCCTATTCATAGACTGTAAAGAATGTTGTTTCAGGTCAAATATTATTCACTTGTTTGTTATTTTTACAGTAAATCCCGTTGAAATAAAGTCATACAAAGAGTCGAGTCAAATCAACATAACTGCGTGCTTTATTGATATACAGTAAAGCATTTTATAATACAGTAGTAAGGCATATATTTGGTGGAATCTGATATGTTGTGAAGTATTGACGCGTTATTTGAGAAATGATGTGAGAATGAGCGAAACAAAACCAAACAAAACCAAACAAAAAGTTAGAAGTGAATCAAATAAAAATCAAATCCAATTCAGTGTCTGCATCAAAAACCTTTCGGATCATGCTGCAAATATTCTTATGCAAAGACACAGCGTCTACTCTCCAAACCTTTGAGTGGTTATACATTAAATTATGACTTAGTCGCACATGCTAATATCAGAACACCTCACACAGTAAACACTAAACAAACAAAAAAAACCTTTTTAACCAAAGACAAAGTGGAACACTCACTAGAATGATTGCATCGTCCACACACAAAACAAATATCTAGTACGTCCCAGATATGACAGTAGTGCACGGGTTCCTCTGGATTTGATTGATTGTTGTTTTTTTTAATATATATATATATTCGAGTCGAAATGCAATGAATGCATCCGGACATTCAGATTCAAGGAGCAGGAGTGAAAGAAAATAAAATCACTGAGCGCTGAGACGATCCCAGGCCGAGTACAGTAAAAGAAACGGCCTCCGAACCGGACCTTTGACCATTCACACGAGGTAGAGCTTGCATTTTCCGAATTTCCTCCTGCTCAAAAATAATAATCCCCGACAAGTAGTCCGGGTAACAATCTAGTGCTAAGAACCAAATTAAAACCACATTCTTTTCAGCTCCTCTTACAGTACTTTCATTTGGAACTCCTTTTAAACCCAGAACACAGTGTACTGCATGTTCAGGAAGTGTTAAGTGTTCGGAGTAGAAACACTTCCTGAACATCTACCAGTGCAATAATGGTTTTGCCGTTCCGAAACAGAACCGAGCGCCCTTTACGAAAAATCATTAATAGTGTTAAAAATAACATCACATATTGGCAGCTTTTATGTTAATTCACCTCATAAGCTCATGAACAGCTCGGACGGGTAAAAAAAAAAAAAGACTAATTTTTTCTCTGAATATCATCTGGTTTCATAAAAATGACAGGGATGACTATAACGAGGAGGGCCGGTGTTGTTTTAGTGTTTTAGTTAACACTACGACTGAAGAGCTGTTATTAATATGCGTGGCCGTATACGCCATGACTCATCTTGGCTTTGACGAGACTGCGGCTCATTGCAGTCGTTGGGAGTAAAGTCATACATATACGCTGACAGACGGACAGAAATGCGATCATTTCTGAAAATATCTCAACTGTTTTTTTTTTTTTTTACTTTAACGTTACATATTCATGAAATCAGAAAAGAACATTATGTCAATTTTTCTGACCTGAAAACGGCACTGATCTGTGCTTTTTTTTAGTCGAGGTTAAACGTCCGATATGTATTTTCTCTTAATCGTAACAATACCGAAAGATTGTAGCAAGGGATGATGGGAGTTCAAACCCATGAAACTCAGTGTGAACGACTTTAATGTAGTGTCAAAAACAGCTTCAATGTTCAACGGGTGAACAAATGAAATTTATCTCAATTTCAAGCTTTTTGGGGACATTTTGTGAATAGAAAAGTACAAAACAACAGTTTTAATGTGAAAATGTTAAATATAGTATTTTTTAAGTTATATCTGGCATTAAGCAGCATGAATGGAATATAACTATTATTGTTAATTATGTGTGTCCATTATTTTTCATCTGAGAATGAGTATATTTTAAAGGGGATGTGACGTCGGACTTAAAGTACATCTGGATCTGAACATGGTTGGAAATCAACTAAATATGTAGCATGGAGCTCCAACTTTAAAGAAAGTCTAACGTGTAAAATGTTAAAATATGAATAAATTGGATTATGTAAAATGACTTTTATTCAATTCTCAAGATGTTACCCGTTATAGCTCCAAAACAGGATGACAAATGTCACCGGATCAATAAAAAGTCGCACTTCCAGTCTGTATTTGTGTCTTTTTTGTCTCCTGTTGTAATGATTAAAAAAAAGTTGTTTGGCTGTTTCTAAATCTGATTCATTATGGACTTTGATTTTTGTTAAAGGGCGCTCCAATAATCGTCCGATTGTGTCTAATCGCGTCTTATTATGTGCGTTAGATTGGATTAATGACAGTTCTGAGTCAGACCTTTTACAGTGTCTGTTGATGCACACAGTACGCTGTGCTGCAAACAAATACAGGGGTTGCCATGGAGACATTAATAACAGGGAAAATGAATAGAAGGGCAGATGGATGGATGCATGGACAGATGTAAAGATGAATGAAGAACTCAAATAAAATGTGAGGTTTGTCGGCCAAATCCAAACAAAGCTGTAATGTTATGTGGAAATTAGGCACCACACGCACACACACACGCACACACACACGCACACACACACACATACACACACGCACACACACACACATTTCCACAGACAACGTACTGTAAAGATCCAGGATGCCTGCATTACCTTGACAGTAGTGTACGCTGTTATAGAAAGACATTTTCCTCTTAGAAAGCACCCTTATGATTACAATCATTCTTTTTTTTTTTTTTTTTTTTTGATACAAATGTATGAAATGCTTTATCTGTTTCCCCCGATTACAAATAGATGGCAAATATACGATCACGTCAAACACACTTATTTGTATCTCGTCGCTCTTTGTCCCACCCCACCAAACCCATTCTTGTTTTATACAATTGCATAGAAGTTTAAAAACCAGCCTCTTGTTAATAATAAAACAACTTCAGGACGTTTTTAAGAAACTACTGAAATCTACAAGTTATAATGTTTTTTGTTTTCTTTTTTTTTTTACGCGTCGTTGCTGTAACCGCAATCCTTCACAAAAATAGACGTTATATATTCTCTTTGTAAACTGTGTTTTCCAATCCAGTTGTTTTGACTAGAAAAGCATGCGATAGGTAGGAACAGGGATGGAGGGGTAGGGAGGCGGGGCTTAAGGAAGGGAGGAGGGGGAGGGGGGCACGGGATCAGAAGGGCAGGGCCTCGTGCTGTTCGGCGCTCTGCTCGTCTGTCATGACGTTGACCAGGGACTCCATGGCGCGGCCCAGATCGTCAGCCATGTGGAACAAACTGCCAATACTGGGACCTGAAGATAAACACACAGAGGCTCAGAAGGAAGGAGACAGTGAACGAAGGGTTAACACAAGTAAAAACAACACACACACACACACACACACACACACACACACACACACACACACACACACACACACACACACACACACACACAGCGTCACAAAAGTATGTATCACTATCATGTCAGACAGATAGGGAAGATAAGGCCACCTTTTATGTTAAATCACTCGTATTAAGTGTTGGTTAATACATAATAAGAGCCTTATAAGCCCTAACGAGGTGTTTATTAACATTATTACGTGTTAAAGTTGTTCGGAAAGTGAATGAAAGTTTGAATGATTGAGACGATCCTTTCCCAAAAGTGGAAACTGCTCGTGAAGGATCACAGCCGTCTGCGTTCTGTCTCGACGGTCGTTGGTCGAATTCGAGTTCGCGAGTACGGTATTTGCGAACTCGGCGAGTACCAGAGAACCGACTTTCCGAAGAACGCGCGTCTAGCTTTAATTCAAACGGCTATGCACTTGTGAACTTTCCTTCCTCTGATTTGATTTCAATACATTTGTACTATTATTTGAATTTTTTTTATACAATTCGGATATTTTTCCAAACTAGAACAAATTTCATGATAATAAAGATGCATCTTCTCGTTTTTTTTGCCACTGGCGCTTGTTTTAACATTCATCGACTCAATACAACATTTCTGTGGTCAGTTGTCATAGTAACCACCATTGCATTCGAAAGTAGCAGGAAATGCATCGTGGGATATTTGCCCAGCCAAGTCTACACGAGGTTTAAGCTAGCAGACAACAACAACATCCTGGTACTCCATGCGATCTTGCGAAATTTGATGGTGTAAAGCCATCGAATTTGTAACTACAGGTGTCAATCATAACGTAACACCCCCTACCTGAAAACACCTACAGAGTAAATTTTGCTGTGTCAAATTAACACTAATAGAGTCGATTTGAACTTTATTCATGTTTGTTCAGTGCATTTGGTCCCTATCCAGATCAGTGTTAAACAATAGTGTTAAAATTATGGAGCAAAACTAACTCTACACAGAGTAAATAATTAACACTTGTGTACACTGTCCCCTTGATTCGATGAGTGGGTGGGGCTCTCCGGGGTAGGTTCAACACCGCAGCATTCAACAACACGATTTGTCACTGACACCGGGAAGCATCTTACTCAATCTGTTGTTGTAATTACTCCAATAGAGTTAAAATATTTTTACACTCGTAAATGTACTGTGTATTTTCTGTCAAATCGGCAGTGTCGACACGGCTACAGCTTCCAGAGAACTTCCTGTTGGTTGTCAGTCCACTTGAATTACAATATGTTGAATTTTGGCCTAATGATGCCAAAAATAACCGAACGCCCACGGGAAGGACGCGAGGGAGTCACATGACAACTTCTATCACAGACGCATTCAGAGAAAATAAGTTCCAAGTGCACGTTTAAAGACGCTTCCAGGATGAAAAGACTCAAAGTCAACACCGGATATGGACTCATTTAATTACGCATTTATCCAAAACACTATATGAATAGAAACACTTTCCGCTGTGATTAGAACACGGAGGTCGATTTGTATTTTCTGTTTGTGTTACGGACGAGATTAACGTGAATTCAAATGACCTGTTGGAATCTATCGAAATATACATCCCTGAAAAATGATCTGTTTCTTCTTCAACTGAATGAGCTTTAACAATAGTCCACAATGTTCACATATGCACCGAGTCGCTCTTCTTAAGTTCTGAATTAAGGTCGACACTGCAAAAATCTAACTCTTACAAGTGTTTTTTTTTTTTTTATTTCTAGTCCAAATATCTCATCACGCTTAAAAATAAGACAGAATCAACTAAAGAGGAACGTTTCAGTGAGATATAAGAACTTATTTTTCGAGAATAGATCTGGAAAATCGTATTTTATCATCATTTTGAGATTTTTTTTGCTTGATTTAAGCAAAAAAATTAAATCTTTAATTAAGCAAAAAAAAAAAAAAATCTGCCAATGGAACAAGTGAAAATTATCTTAAGATTTCTGAAATACGATTTTCAAGATCTATTATCAAAAATAAGTTCTCAAATCTCACTGAAAAGTTTCTCTTTAGGTGATTACTGTAACTTTTTGTTTAATTTGCGAAAAGCGCTTTTTAAATAAATTTTACTTACGTTCTTACTATAAACCGCTACTTTTTTCACTTGCTGTGAACCTGCAGCTCAAACAATAATGCGGCTAATTTATGTTTCACGGGCTAACGATCGATCCGGCTGTCGAAGAAGGAAATAAGAGCTGCTGCACGTAAGGTTGGTCATCAATGAGTCGACGGTGAGACGTTCGGAGACGGCAGCGTTGAAGTGTGGGTGTGGCTTATAGTCTGGAAAGTACGCAATGTCTTATTTTAAAGTGTGTTGAGATATTTTGACTAGAAATGAGAAAAAAACACTTGGTAAGATTTAGATTTTTGCAGTGTATTGGGATCTGGCTCACATAGATTTCCAGAAAGATAGAAAAAAAAAGCATTATTAACTCTTTCAAACCTGACGTGTCATCGCTGACGCACTCTGCGCATATGCACTTTGGATGGCTGTAACTCTTTCACTGTTTGTGAAATTGGAAAAATTTGGGTTTAGAGGTTTTATTGGGTCTTTACACTAATGTACTAGAAGCTGGAGATGAAGTTCTTTGCGATAAACTGTAAATGATAGATTTGAAAAGATCTGAGGAAAAAAAAAGTGCGTATTTTTTTACCTTTTTATCGTCCAAACACGAAAAAAAAAATCCAGGGTTGATATTATCAGAACCACATTCCTTTTTATCTGAATTAGTTTGGACGCTTCTAAGCATTTATAAAACAGTTTATAGTTTGAATAAGTCTCCTTTGCTACGATTAATACAGTTTATTTTGCACATACTAAACAGTTAACGATGCTTTCTGCGCCCGACTTATTAAACGACGCTTATTTCTAGGGACTGAACCGTTTCCTGTGGCGGCTGAGTCTTCCAGTGATCTGAAGTGTGACATATATACGGAAATGTACGATGTAAACACACATCACAGGCAACAAAACGCACACTCTACTTCCTACTGTGAGAGGAAGAGAGCAGCGGTGCGACAGAGGACAGAAAAAGGAAAGGAAATTAAAGGCTGAAGGAGGAGGGATGAAAGATATTTGGTTTTTTTTGTTTTTTTTTTTCCACTGCATCAGCGTACCGTGACGTTTCCACTCCGCCGTTAACACCCTTCTGTAAATGCGTTTTGTTCGGCTCGCCAGCAAAAGCCGGGGTATCTGATCTCGTTATTCATTTGATTACTGGATATTTTTGACATTAAAGTCCGTAAATGTAAATGCTGAAGGGGTCGAGTTCGGACGCGGTGCAGTGGAAAACACTCGTTAGAACCGAGGAAACGAGAGAGAAAGTGGAGCCACTAACCTCTCATGGGTGTCCCCTTCTCCCTCCTGGCTCAGGAGAACGGGAGGAGAGGGAGAAGAAGAAAGAGGGGGAAGAAAGAGGAAAACATGAGGCTCGTTAACAGGTAGAGAAGAGAGACGGCGACTGCAGGCTGGAATACACTGTAGTGTCTTTTCCTGGTGGGATTTCAGTGTTAAATGCTGTTTTCTCCACTAGCCTGAGGTTCGGACCTGGGACTGTTTTTCCGATCTTCAGGTTGAAATCACATAAAATTTTTATCGCAGTTTTTTTTTTTTTCTTTACCTTTCAGCTGCTAATTAACCATGCTATATGTTTTAATTAGCGGTAGAAAAGTTGAATGCTTTAAGGCGCAGGTGTCAAACATACGTCTAATTAAAACCGACGTTCAATCTCAAATGGGTCAGATCAGTAAAATACTGGAACCAGCGGCGCCAGGCACAACAAGCCCCGCCCCTCGCGAAGATTTTACTCAATTTTGACCTATCTCTTATCATTGTGTAAACACATTTTTGGTGACCTTGACCTTTGACCTACATTCACCAACATTTTATGGGATCTATTCTGGACCACTTCGCACCTTTCCTGAAAATTTCATGGAAATTCGTTCGGGAGTTTTTGCTTAAAGACAAACAAAAAAAACAAAAACAAAAAAAACAAAAACAATACCCTCGCCTTATTTTTGGAGGATGGAGTAATAATAACCTATAAATAATGACAACTCCAAATTAAAAAAAAATAAAAAATACATGAAAATATTTATATTTACAAACTATGCTTTCGCAAAAAATGTGAATAACCCGAAAAAATTCGAACAACATAAAAAGGTCTTAAGAGATATTCTGCATGTTACTAAACGTTTGGTGTATTTGTAGATTCACTGTGATCTACGTAAATGTTCGTTACGAACATGTGCAAATGAGAAGCTGAAGCATAAAACCATTAAAATTACACATTTTTCATACTAAATTTGAGTTTGTTCATGGTCATTCATGTTATTCACATGTTTTTTAACAGATAATTTGTAGATGTAAACATTTTTTTGAAGTAACTTGCCTTTTTTTTTTTTACACTTTAAAATATAGTGAAAAGTTTGATGATTGACATTTTTACCCCGCCCCCTGAAAGGAAGGCAAGGCTGTTGTTAACACTCTAGAAGCAAAACTATTGGTTGAATTAATACCAAATTGGGTTCATAGATAGGGAAAAAGGAAGTTGAGGTTAGATTTCTTTTTTTATGAATTTATTTAAGTCTTTTTTCCCCCTGATTTACTTATAATGAACGAAATTTCACGTCTATAAAAGCATCAATTTTGTTTCAATTTCCTTCAAACTTGGCACATGTATAGAGACAGTTGATAC